>JBBPDC010058927.1:0-11096 GCA_037974485.1 Hemigrammopetersius urotaenia
GATTCTGATGTTCTCCTTTAAAATGACGCTTTAAAGAACAATATTTTTATTTGGAAATGAGGAGAAATATTGTCAGCAGTTCTTAAAAACGAAGGCAAATCTGTTCAGTTCAATCATTTTTTTCCCCTGTGCTGTATATAAATATAGACTAGACTGAGATAGACTAGTTGAGCCTCTCACTCTTCTTTAGGGTTGGTTTCAGCTGTAAGACCACTTTCAGGATCACTGTCTTCAGAACAATTGGTCTAATTGGAAGCTGTGAAATGGACTTTAATGCTGAAAGGTGTGAGTCGGAGTTCTGGCGGTGCCTGTGTGAATCCACTTCTGCAGAGGCGAGCGGAGCATTAACCCGTGGCCCTCTGTTCCGCAGGAGTCGGGCGGCTTCAGGACTGTTCCAGAGATCGTCATCCCCTCCAGGCAGCAGGACAGCGAGCTGAAGCGCATGAAGAGAGATTGGGTTATTCCTCCTATTAACGTCCCGGAGAACTCCAGAGGGCCTTTTCCACAGGAGCTGGTCAGGGTAAGGTCAACAGCCTCTCTCTCCCTCTCTCGCCCTCACACACACACAGATGGCCGAGTTTACCCAGAACACCCTGCGGCCACGTAGATGCGCCATAAACATCCCCGGGATGTCGCACGTAGACTCTCTCTCTCTGAAAACGTAGAAGCGGCCGTGCTCTTTCTCAGGCCTACGCGCGCATCGTGGCCCGCAGACAGCATATAATCCCCACACGCTACAGAAAACCCACACAGTTCACACACCCACACACACCATCTGCTGTCTTAGAGTCAAAGAATCCACCACGACGCCAGTGGAAGATGCGAGCGTTGGCAAAATTCACAATTAATTTCGTTGTGACACTGAAGAGCTTAATCTGTTATGAAGCACTGCCCACTCTCTCAAATCCAATTAATTCACCCAAACAGGACACGGATCTGATTTCTTCAGAACAGTGTAGACACAGAAGTCAAATCAGGCTCAGATCACTTTGCACCCGTGTATCCAGGTTGAGATTGCCCACAAAAGAAATCCAGGTGTAAATGCATCCAAGACACATTTTACATAGATTTCAGTCTGATTGCATAAAGCATTCAGTAGGTGGTCTGAGAGACAGACTCACCAATTTAACTGAACTGAGTTTCACCTTTGATAAAAGAGCCATCTACAAAACAGAAAATGAAAATTCAGTGATGAAGAGAGATAGGTTTTAAGTTCTTTCCTTTTCCAAAACACTCTTCAGGGGCTAAACAAAACGACTCAGTTCACATATTCTGCACCATGTCTTTTAATAATCCCTGGAGTTTAAATAGTCATTCTGATTTGAAATGTTTTTTCATCTCATGTTTCAAGATTCAAGATTCTTTGTTTTTTTGCCACATGTATAGTTATACGAGTTCAGCAGATGTTTCCTGAACCGCTCCTTCTATGACTGTGCAAACATAGAGTAAATACAAATTAAAATGTAAAAACAAAACAAAAATTAAAAGTAAAATAACCTAAAGCTAAAATTTAAAAGCTAAATTAGAGTATCTTTAATGTCGAAGTTATACGTTACAAGTGTAGCAACTGTCTGGTTCCAGACTGTTGTCTTTGTACAGTTACTGGTCTCTTGAGACCTCAGTGCAAATTTACTCCTGCTTTTAGAAGACAGAGGAAAACTGATATGAAACCATAATCCCAAAGTTGCTATAACTTTAGAAAATAGAGTGGAATGTGTAATGAGCCACTTGTGTAATATCTCCTCCCACTTTTTTGTGTTTTCCTCCCACACTTTGTGTAAGCAAGCGATCCATAAACTGCTCGATTAGGCTTGTGTGGCAGATTCGTACATTGCATGCAAGCAAAATCTGTCAGAGTTACCCTTGAAACCCACGCAAAAGTCTCTGTTTCTTTCCTTTACCTGCCATGAAAAACAAGCTAGCAAAGGGATGCAAATTCAGTGCCAAACAACCATCTAACAAAGATAAAGAGATTTGATCAGTGTGAGACTCCTTTCTTTTCTTTTTTTTTTCAAAATATCCTTGAAGCAAAACAGATTTTCAAAAGCTATTTGTTTGATTCCTCTTAATAGAATGAATCGTTCTTATCTGTTTACGTGTTTTGCTCGTCCTCCAAAACAAAAGATGCAAAGTGTAACCATAGTAACAGGCGTTTTGATGACTTTTGAAATTAATTCCGACCCGACTGTTCGGGCAGAGTTATGGGTTTTGGGACCAGAAAAGTGACTCAAATCAGGAACAAAAACTTTTCAAAACAAAAAAGAATTCAAAACAAACCCATGTCACATTTGAAGAAAAAGATGAATTTGGGCCACTTTTAAATGGAGCGATTCGCGTACGTCTTTCGTGTGAACCGACCAAGCGGCACAAGATCGTCAGTCCTGATCAGTTCTCGCTTGTTACGGGAGACTGAGAAAAACGTTTTGATGCTTTAAAGGATCCACGCTATTACTGGCAGAAATGTCAAGTTTAACCACGGCTGCCAACAGAAGAGTTTAATATGCGCTTAGCAGCTAAAAACCACATCAATTAGAGATCTCATTAAGTTTGTACTGTCACAAAATGGATATGCATCTGATCTACAAACTGTTTCCAAAACACTGACTTAATATGAATGTTCTATTTATATAACATGTAAAAAGTAATATACAATTGTGTTTGTCTTGTTTGTTTTACATCTCTGGATGAATTTCTGCAGTCTATTTTATAGCACTTGATTAATATAACCTGGATTTATTTCTTTTATTTGGTTTATAGCTCAGGATTAATGTCACCTGGGGTGACCATTCATTTTATAGCAGGAACGTTTACTGATGCAGGGGCGCACAGTCTGTAAAAATGACTTCCGTAGAGAATTTGAATGGGACTAAAACACCAGCAATGATGACATTATCCCACCTCCCCATATAAAACGAGCCCCATCTAGTAGCCACTAATATGAAGGTACTGAAGGAGTATTCTTGAGGGTACCATGCCTTCTGTACCCTGAAAATTTCCAGCTTGGTCTTTTGTACTGGCTCCTCATAACCTACTATTAAACATTTATGAGACCCACTGCACACTCTTTGTGAATCTGTAGCCCACACTGACTGTGGGGTCAGAAAGACTGGAGAGCAGGGAGGAAGTAAGGCAGCAACGCTCCTAATATGAAGGTATTGAATTCATGTTCTTCTCTCTGGTTGCGTGTGTTGCCTGTGCTTGCAGATCCGTTCAGACCACGATAACAAGGTGAACCTGCGCTACAGTGTGACCGGCCCCGGAGCTGACCAGCCGCCCACCGGCATCTTCTCCATCGACCCCATCTCCGGGGAGCTGAGTGTGCTGAAGCCCCTCGACCGCGAACACATCGGCAACTTCCACGTAAGTCACCTGAAGAACACCGGGGGCGGGGAAAGGGCAAAGATCCATACTACACTCTGCTTTCCATCAAAAGTTTGCGGGAACCAAGCTTGAAGATGCTTTTTAAACACAAGTGAGCAGGCAGCTTGTCAATTTGTCACTTTAACATCTTAATGTCATTTGAATAGAACAATCAGTACTCAAATATTTCAGAAGTTTAATCCACCTCAGAGCCGAAATGGGCTTTTAGCAATAGTTTGAGAACTGTCAAGTTGTTACTTAGGCAAGACCCACTCTTCAAACCAAGGAAGACACTTTGATGAAGCTAAATATACCCAAGCGAGTAGCACATCTGTTACTGCTTTAAATCTTTGCAGGACTTTTCTTAAAGTTTTTCTTAAAGTTTCTGCACAAGTCAGAGTGGTTTAATGTGAAGTGGTTCATCCCAGCAAAACGTGCAGACTTCTTTACAGTGTTGGTGGTTGGGAAAAGGGTTGTGACATCACAAATATGCACATTTTATTTACCATTGTGATGCTGGCCTGGAGAGGAGCTGGGGACACACACAGTTTCACTGGAGCTTTATTTATACATAAACACATTCATTATTATTCTGGCTTCTCCCCTAATTCAGTTCAGCTGTCCCTTATCAGGGGAGGAGCCGTGCACATTCATGCTGGGGCTCTGACGGCAGCTCAGCCTCCACATTATCCAAATCCAGCAGTGAAGCTACACCAGTTTTTATTTGATGATGGTAAAATAGTGGCAATTTTGAAAAATGCATACTTCACCTTATAACGCCCTGCATGTAGCTCTCCACCTTGAATGGATGTCTCAGACGTCAGATGCAGCATTTGTAAACATTTCATGTAAGAACTCTCTGGGAGGAGAGCTTTCAGAGGCATAAATCTCTTCAGACGTCTGGTTCCTATCGCCACCACTGTGAGCAATTACTAAAAACAGAGCGTTCCACATCAAACCGCTCGGAATGACTTTGTGTGTCTTAACCGTTTATAATTATGCAAATTTTGAAAAAGGGTCGGATTTCTAATTGAACTGAAAAGCAGCAGAGGAAAATACATTCAAAACAACAAACTTTTGAGGATAGCTCTGTAATAAAGCTTTTAACAGCATTAGCAGTGAGCGTTTGGTATCTCAGTCCTCCCATAAAGGCAGAGTGGCTCTTTAAGGATTAAACCTGATCGGTGTTTGGCACAGTGTTTCTACGTCTATGCAAATATTAAACTGGACAGTTTTCATGCAAAATAGATTGTTCTACGCTCCACCTTCCTGTTAAGCCTTAAGACAGTATGGATGATTTAGACCCCCACCCCCCGCACGTCCTGAAAGGGGCCTAAGCAGCAGAGCGCATCGATACAGTCGTATCTGCAAATTTACTGCAACAATTTCACACTCAGAAACTGCAGCTTCAAGCATTACTGTCAGGAAGTGCTCTCAGTGCTCATATAACCAGAGCATTTGAATTAGAACCCCCACCCTCACACACACACACACACGTGCACACACACACACACACACACACTCACACATACACACATACACACACACACACACACACACACACACTCACACACACTCACACATACACACATACTCACACATACACACACACACACACACACATACACACACACACACTCACACATACACACACACACACACTCACACACACATAGACACTCACTCGCACTTAGTATTGAATACATACCGCAGGGTGTGAGCAGTTCATACTTATAACTGATACAAACTGTCATGACATTATAGAACTGTCAGAACATTTCATTCACAAAAACTAATTCATAATAAATACAGCCATGGAGAAAAATAAGAAGCCTTTATTTCTGATCACTGTTTGTACAGTTTGCGGCAGTGTGTGTGTGTGTGTGTGTGTGCGTGTGTGTGTGTGTGTGTGTGTGTAGAGCAGCTTTGCTATGGTCTGTATTCCAGCAGCTTCACTCCTGATTCAGACACACACACACACACACATACACACACACACACACATGCTCTGCTCTTAACATCACTGTTTTAATTGCTGCAGTGTAGTGTCACATTTCCAAATTATTTATTTGTATTATTTTTACATTTTCTCCAAACATATTTTGTTTGAAATCCTGAATCAACTGTTGATCAATAGTGTATTAAACATTAGTGACAGTTTACACACCCACCCATTACAAAAGCAATAAACAGAAAGAAAGATGATGCTTGTTTTTTTCCCGTGGCTGTATTATCGTGTAATATCTTGTCACTGTTCTGGATAAGGGAAGCATGCTAAGGGCGTGTTGTTAAGGATTCTGGACCGATTCTGGGGGAGGAACGGATTGGTGCAGGTTGTTTCCACGCAGGAGAATTTCTTCTGAGCTGCGGATCGATCGCACAGTTCCATGCATCATATTTGTCCGTGCTGTTTGAGCGAGATGACACATAATGGGTTTATCCCTTTACTGGTTTTGACAATAATGAGACAGCAGTTCAGAGAAGAATCCTACCGTTATTTACTATTATGTTCCTGCGCCTGGCCGCCCACACTGACAGCGAAGCAGTCATTTTGGATGTGCGGCGTGTCCTCGTGTACGGAGCCTTTCTCGCTCTGACTTTAACCAAGCAGGACAGCGCACGGGGTGATTCTTCACAATAACACCGGTGCACATGCTCACTCCACTTTCCATCTCCTTTCCTGCCAATACAATACTTGAAACAATGAGTAATGTGACAAAAAGAACCCATCATAGCTTCCAGACACCTAAAGTGAACCCCAGACTGCTGTAGACTGCTCCTGTGCTTGAGAACGGCTTCCAGACTTGGGCAAATGGCCCCAAGTGTGGAGAAAAAGCTGTGAAAATGTCCTTAATGGGAACTGGGGGGGTGTTGGGTGGTGAAGTCATAGTAGATTTAAGGATTAAGACCACCCACACTTCTGCCTGAGGGCAGTAATGAGTGTTTGGGAGGGCGGGGGTCTGAATCTTGCAGTGTTTCTCAGTCCAGTCCTCAGGGCCCACCTGACAGTGCCTGCAGTCAAGTCAAGTTGAGTCAAGTAGGTTTATTGTAATTTCAGGCTTATACACAGCACACAGTGCAACCAAACAGCGTCCCTGCAGGACCATGGTGCAACACAAGAACAAAAACAGAAATAACACAGGAATACGTAAGAGCATATAGACAAGATTCAGTAAAACAAGAGAGGAAGTACAAGAGAAACATACGCAATGAAAGAACAGGACAAGGCATGATTTAATGTAGTCGATGTTTTAATGAGTACAGTGTTATTCCAGATACTGCAGTCTATCAGTGGAGAGTTGCAAAAATGCAGAACAGAACAGCAATAAATGATGATTTCGCAAATACAGCAGCAGCAGGACAGAGAATGTGCAGTATATAATAAATAACAGGTGTTTACAGTGGCAGCTGTGGTGTAGCTTCAACAAGTGCAGTTTAGGACTCAGTTTAGTTCTAAACACTAGTCTGGGGACAAGGTTGAGAAGCCATGTGCTAAATGTTGGTTAACTAAGTACGAAACTAATCTGATACCTCCTGAAGGAGAAGCTCAAAGTAGAGGGAGACAGACATTCATCAGAATCAGACAGACTTTATTGTCAATGTAACAGGTACAACGAAATTAGGAGCAGTCCTTACGGCGTCAAAGAATTAAGGAAATACGGAATAAGGCAAAATAAGAAAAATAAAAATAGAAAATATTAAAATAGAAAATAAAATAGAAAGCATATTCAGTAGCCGCTCAGTTATTTGTTTTCATCGTTCACCTAACGCGGATTTTTCTGAGAACAGTTACGCGGATTCAGTTTAACGCAGATTTTTCTGAAATGTATTACTGACACCAGTCCAGCGGTGGCGGTAATGCACTGAAAAGTTGTCAACCGCCATGAAAAGAAGAAGAAGAAGCTGCTGCAGCATGTAGCATGACTGCTCCGTGCCTTGTCCTTGTATTTTAGTGTTTTAAACTCCCCCCTGGTATCACGGTTTATTGAGTATTAGTAGGCTGTGACCTGTCTAAACACACTGCTAATGCTAACCGCTAATGCAAAGTGATTCTCATTATTTATTTACCTTTACATTTACATTTACATCTTTAAGGGTAATGCATTAAACCGAGTTTGACATGAAATTAAAGTGTACCGGGAGCATATTTGGGGCATATTTAGGGTTTACACTATTAAAATAGGTAACCAAAAACACAACAACACTGTTTTTCACTACACATGGGTGCTCTTGGAACGTAACCCTCGCGAGAAGCAGGAGATTGCTCTATATAAATATAATTACATGAAATCAGGTAGAACAGTTACTCAGCTAAGAACCTTATTGCACAAATAAAGATATATTGCATGAGACTTTAGCTATTGCACTAGAGTTGAATGAAAATTAGTTGTCATTCAGCGCCCGGATAGCGATAGGGTGGAAACTGCTGTTCAGACTGTTTTGATGCTTCTATACCTTTTGCCTGATGGTAGTAAATTGGAAGAAGTCCTGAACGAGGTGTGAGGAGTCTTTTAAGATGTTTTCCACTTTTCAGAGACAGCGAGAGCTCTGCAGTTCATCCAGAGGGGGTTAAGGACAGCCGATGGTCTTGTATCAGGATTGTGTGTCGGGTACTGAGCCTGTTGTTAGCCCTTTTAAGGTTCCCCCCAAAAGAACTCCATGTAGACGGGAGGTAGTTAAGCTTGAAGGGTCTGCATGTTCACATGTGGTAGAAATAAACATTATGGCAGATCCGTTTAAACCAGACTATATTTGAGCTTTAGAAGATATTGTCTTCAAACAAGGTATCTGCCGTTAGCTAGCTTGTTCTGCTCATGATGTTAAAAGAGAACGAACTTGGCTGCTCGCACTTAAATGAGAATTTCACGAAACTTTTTTTTTTTGGTCATTTTACACAGACACACTCACACACATTACAAAAACAACAACCAGAAAAAAACAATGATGCGTATAGGCTGCATATCAATATTATCAATATTACTGATCTACTACTGACCTCCATTACACAGAGATCAGTAGTAGAGCAGTAATACTGTTCTAGTCTCTGTGTAGATCTACTGGGAGCCAGGAAACAGCTAACACACTGTCTGGGGACCCCAAGGCCGGGGCTGAGAAACGCTGCGAGGAGTAATAAATGTGAGGAGTGTGTCTGTAGACACCTGCTCTCAGGAGTGTAAAAAGGTGCTTTCTCAGGGCTGTGCCCATTCAAAAGGGGGGTGGGAGGGTGACAGCGAGAGACAGGAGAGAGCAAGACACTGAGGGAAACATCGTGGGAATAGTTTTAGCTTGACAAAGCATTGATCCACTTCCAGGGCTCCCGCAGAAAAGGCTGGTCTGGATTTTGGAGGGAAAAAAAGAATCAGATCCATCGCTTTTGACAAATGTAACCTGAGATACCCCCCCCCATCCCCCCCCTCCCCCCGCCCACACACACACACACACACACGCTGTCGTTTGCTGTGTGTTTCCTCCTCTGGGGAAGCAGCGCCTTTGAGGTCTTTAAGCATGGTCGTCTACTTTTAGATGCACATCTTAAGCGAAGGGCTTCAATACAAAAACAGCTTAGTGGTTTTCAAGGAAGCATCAGATTAGCTTCAGGATCCTGATATCTGCACTGGAACTGTCCATAAATAAACTGTCACTGTGGAGGTGATTACTGACAAGCTCTCTCACCTTCATGTGCTGCAAATCTGGGTAATAAAAGCCTTCATGACGACTCCCATAAACCTGCATAGGCATTTTAAAGGCTTATTCTAATAATCATTCAATTAACCCTTTAGAAACACAGTCTAGAACCGGAGTTTAAGTGTGACGCCATTTTTAAAACCACCAGGAGTGTTTTTTATTATTACATGTGTTTTAAAATTACAATAACTTTGATTCTACGTGACACAAAAACGCCAAGCGAAGCTCAGCATGACGTCCTGTTGTGCTTCCAGCTTGCTGCTCGCGTTCTAAGGGTTAAAAACGTAGTGACGTTTGTTGGAATGTGTCTTTATTATACGGTTCTACAGAACTCTTAGAAAACTCAGTTGAATGATCCATTCCGATGTTCGGGGGTCTGACTTTTCTTGATAAAGACCACCGCCATTGGCAGCATGTGCTTCTGATTCACAGATTGCACAATAAAGCAGTAAATAAACAGAACACTTTACCAAGCTCCCAGCGTTGGAGGCCCGGCTTTCAGAAAAAATGATAAAGGGAAGCTGGAACAGAAAGAAAACGGCAAGCGACACAAAGACTTGGTTAAGGAAGATGTCAGCAAAACAAAGGAGAACAGATAAGAAATGAACCCCCAGAGCTGCACTGCATGGGCTGCTGGAGTTTACAGGGACTGGGTGGTAGGAGGACTGGTTGAAGGGAATGTCTGTGAGTATTGACAATTATGCTACAGAGAATCTGAGTCAAGCTTTGTGGTCTTTTTTCTTTGCATCGCTGCAGAATTCCTGTGGTTAGAGATATTCCTTTATGAGCTGCAATGCCCTTCGAAGTGGAATAAACCCTTCCTACATCGGGTCTGACATTCTGGAGTCCAGCGTTTAAGTAGAAACGATTCCAGCCAGAACCAAAGCCCCATTTATCCTGCTGTTATGAAGCGGACCAAACAATAAGCTGACAAGCCTGCAGGTGGCCTGACCCAGCACCTGCACTTTTCTAGTTTCAGTTGTGAGAAGGGCTACTCACGAAACGGCAATAAAACCATTCAAAGGAAACACAGTGTTACGTTATTTAAAATCACTTTGGCACGGAACTGTATAATAAGCAGGATAATGTATAGTTTGCCACTCGTTACCGAGAAATGGATCCCTAAAGCCAGTGGTTCCCAACCTGGGGTTCGGGCCCCCCCGGGGGGCACTAGTGATCGCAGGGGGTGTGCATTTTGTCTGCACTAAAGGTTACCAAAATTATATTTGTACACATTAAATTCATAAAATCCCAACATCTGAGAAAGGTTAGGGTGTGTGTGTAGAAGAGAACACTGAGCTACCAGCTCTTGCTTTGGATAAAAACGTCTGATGAATGTAAAAACCTACATTAACTTCTGATTATTTTTGTAATTAATCACTTTATTCTTTTTGTGCGTCTATGTGGTTAGGAGTTGGGGTTGGGGGGTCCTGGCTTGTCTTGGACACAGGCAAAGGGGGCTTCAAGGATAAAAGGTTGGGAACCACTGTCTTAAGCAAGTTCTGTTTGGTGAATGGGATTTCATTTTTTTAAACGAGCACAGGACTATACACTACAGGCTAGAAGTCTGGGGCCACTTTTAGGGGGTTTTAATAGAAATGATACGCGGTTAGCCTCGTACTCATGGACTATGAGTGAGGAAGTACAGTACAGTATATTCACGTCCTTTTCCTTTTTCTGTGGCATAGTAGCGTTTTTATTAGGAATGCACCAAAATGATTTTTTTTTTGGCCAAAACCGAAAATGAGGATACACTTGTCCGAAAACCAAAACCATATATATTTTTAAAAAATATATATTGCCGTTATGGCTGGGACTGTGTATACTTACCTCACTAAAATCAAGCACTGCAATTGCATGAAATTAATATTCATGGTTCAAAAAATAAATCTTTTACAAAACTATGAAAACATTTATTTAGCATTCGAATAATGCACAATATATAATAACATTCTATCTGGCCCCACCCATTAATTGTCATGTCCGGGGGCGCGAGCACCCGGCCATGCGTCTCCTCTAAGGGATCGGGACGAACCAGGCAGACAGGGTTC
>JBBPDC010058938.1:0-28270 GCA_037974485.1 Hemigrammopetersius urotaenia
ACCAATCAGATGACGACTTCAACATTCCTGAAGTGTTTCCAGTTAAGTGTACCATATGCATCAGACGTTTAGCCAACGTTCCGTGGGCGTGATGTCTGAGGCTGAGACTAATGCGAATAAGACTGGATGAGTAATAAACTGGAGTTTAACACTGCGAAAAAAATAAATAAAATTAGCTAGAAAAAAAAAAGTCAGAGAAACAGATTTAAAAACATACAGTTTATATTGTCAAACTAAAACCAGTCTTGCTATTTACACTATACAAGCTGGGATTTATTATATAGGAAACATTGACACTTATGTACATTATGTATTATGCATTGTGTTTGACCATTTAGGCACAAATTAGATGATAAATGAACAAAACGCTGAACAAAACGTAAAAGAAAGGACAGAGTCATTGCTGAAAAATTGGGATCAAGGAAAATATAGCAGCAAAGTCAGTTGTTTGTTTTAAAAAATATTATCTAAACTGCAGAGCCATCAACCACCTTTTGGCCTGGCACTCTTTATACTCTGTGTAAATGAATGAGAACAGTCAGTCAATCTGTTTAGAAATATCATTAAATTAACATATGAAAACAGAATTATAATAAACATTGTTATAATGTGGAATTTCATTGTGGAGTATTAATTTGCTTTCTTAATGGAAAGGGGATTTAATCAGCAGCTTTATTTGAGTTACTGGAAGTGTCCTTTAAAAACGAGGCCTTTTTTCATTCAATTTGGAGTCAACTTTAACACAAAGTATAAATTAAAATTAATTCACAAAGGTATCACAAATATATATTCTCAGTAAATATATGCATATTACAAAAAAAGACAAAAGATGGAGACATAAATTTGGTGCATGGCATCTCGTCTAGTGAGGTGTGGTGGCATGGACTAAATCTGGAAGAAGGGAGAAGGCTTGACTGAGCTCATTAATAAACACTGCATTCAAATTCTGAATAAATATTCTACTTCTGAGTCGCATACATCTTAATAGTTCTCATCATTGGCATCATTTTTCAGTGAAGGCTATTTTTAATGTGGGATAATGCTACTCCCATTCGTTCTCATGGTGGTCTGGTGTTCAGCACAAAAAGCTGTTTTTCTGTAGATCAGTGTTTCTGAAACCTAGATGACTAGCCTTTCTCTTTCTTTCCCATCTCCAAGAGGTCAAGAGGTTTTGCATTATAGTTTTGTTTAGATCTACATCCCTCACACTTCAAAAAACCACTCGACTGGCATCAGGGAATATGAAGGCGTGACATCAAGCACTATGTGAATCAACGGTCGTTTCAATGCTGGTACTTTTCAACCTGAACTGACGGCGGAACTATAATGATGAAGGTTAATACAGTAGCACGTCACATAATATAACCTTTCAGGCACATCTCGGATCACCTTATGCAGGTACCATTCACATTAAACAAATAATGGTGCATGTGGGGCGAGCAAGCCCCAAATCACCAGATAAAATATATCTTAGGTTTAAACACTCATGTTTACGGCTTTATACCTGCTATTCTCACACATAAAGGCACCAATACATTCGAACTTTAAACAGATGTTGTCTTAAACATAATCTCATACTGTCGTAAGCAAAGATTTGAACTCCTCTGGTTAAATGACATGTTCTCCAACTGAAAATAAGTTCACACCTTCTATAGAGAACACATTTCTTCATCTTCTTTTGATGCACATTTACAGTTAATTGTAAATTAATTTCATAGTTACTGTAAACTAAAGTTTTCATAACTGTAAACTAATTTCATAGTTAAGATCCCCATAGAGAATGTTTACATATTTTCATTTAGAACATGGAATTTGATTGATTAGGCTGACTTTTGCATACAACTTCACATTTATATATGTATAGAATCTTTTACAGGGAACAAAATCATGTGGTTGAATGGACTCTACCCTCTCATGTGATTCAAAAACTAAACTAATGACTTTAAAAAAATCATACATCTCAATAAATACACCTTAACTTATGGTTTATCTCGGTATGAACAATCTGTGGCCTCCTGTTGTGCGCACTGTAGAGGCACGAGGAACGACACTTTTGGATAAATAACCGCCGAGAGTTTGGTTTGGCACACTGATAGAATACAGTGAAAATTAACTGCACTCCAATTCAACACCATAGCAGGATTGACAACGGATTACTGGCAGATTATTATCACATAGTGGCCGGTTTGAACCACAGTGATTTACATGAGCACCACCGGCCTGTTTCTGAAGAGCATCTACATCCATACTTCCATTTGTCACTTGTGTCCAAATCCTAAATGTTCAGGAACAGCAAGAGTGAAAGGCACGAGAAATTCAGTTACTGTCTGGATCTTTGTTCATTTGATTCGCTTTATCAAAGACTTCCTGAAAAATAGAAATTGTGCTATTTGTTATGGTCCTACTGTACAAAGCTGAACAGGATGCCACTTCGGCAGCACATCACAAGAAAAATGGAGGACGGAGGAAGAAAAGGGAGAAATGTTTGAGACACTATATAGTGAAGATAAGGATGCACTGCAACGTATGTGCATTTTGTTTTAAGGTTCAAACTAAACCTTCAAATAAAAGATGCTTTTCCACTGCATCTCTGGCGAAGCAATCGTTCACGGTCTGAATGTTGATCAGCGGAGGGGCAGTGCATCCTCTACAACAGAGGTTCTCAGGCTAATCATAGAGAAGCCTCCTCAGGTCCACATTTCGCTTCTGTTCCAGCTTCCAGAGTGCAGTCACCTGGTTCAGGTGCGTTGGAAGTGGGAAAAGAACGAAAATGTGCACCTCGAAGACTGGGTTGGGAAACACCTTAATAAAATAGGTAAAAAAAAGAATAAAAAAACGACCCAAACTGAGCCTCATTCTAACTCCTAATATCTCATCACTAATAATCTAACATGATAACACACAGACACACACATTCACACACACAGTAATCAGAGACAGCCCCCTAGTGGCCACCAACAGCACTGCTGCTCCCTGATGTCCAGTCTACGATGATGAAGCTCAAACTCATGATCATAAACAAAACACCCAGTACAGCGAAACAGGCAGCCTGAGAAAGAGAGAGAGAGAGAGAGAGAGAGAGAGTTAGTTCATGCAGTACAGCTCTAGCAGAATCAGCTGATTTATCACACACTGTTGTTTGGGTGTAAACAAGACAGTCTTTGTCCACACCTGTGAGCTTTTTGCACTACTATACATGCAAATAAAAGTAAATATCTGAGTTCTGATATTCAGAGAAGAGAAACTCACCACAATTTTGGGGGTAGAGCTCACAGGCTCTTCATCTTTGGGGACGATGCGCATGTAAAAGACAGCAGGGAAGATAAAGATGAGGCAGGGAGCAGATGTGGCACCTGAAAGGGGAAGAAAGGGACAGATGAAAAGTAGGATGAGTTTTATTATTATTATTATTTTAGTGCTACATCTTTATTCAACAATTGGTTTAGAAAGTCATATTCATTAATTAGCTCCTTTATTAGCAATAAACACAACTTAATGCTTGTGGTACTTTTATTTTATTACATACACTTTGTTTTTAGTTGAATCTAAAGCTGTCCACAAAAATATTGTTTTAAATGAAACTGGTCCATGGCTCCACAGTGTCTAAATTTTGATCAATTTAAAAGTGTGATTTCAGAAACAGTTAAATATGCCATTAAGTCTTTTTATCTGGCATTGCATCATAGGCCCCCTGGTACAAGATGATTTTTTTTTTTTTTTTTTTTTTTTTAACCACATTTTCAGGAAAACGTCACAACATCGTGGTGTGATGAGCACACCCCTTTGTACCCTGACGCACAGATTGTTTTTAGAGCGATTGCAGGGAAAATATTGACTTGGCATCTGCTTCAAAACCAGGAGTGGTTACATTCAAAGTGCTCTTCAAGGACAGGCTCATCATTGTCAACAGACCATGTGAGAGTTTAACAGTCATAAGCAGTCAAACCTAACCATGAGTAATACAAATCAGTACTTTGGGTGTCATTTAAAGACAAACGCTTCTATTTACTGTGTCTTGGTCTGACGGGACTTAACTGCTCACGTTAGTTTTAGATGTCAGGTTTGTATCAGGTGTGGGTTGAGTTCAAATTTTACGGTCGTTTTCACTGAGAATAGATTTTAACACACATTTCTCTATGTTTTCCTCTTACTTTCTTTATTTTCCTCTCTACTTTTACTACTGACAAGTGTATAATCTGGCATGCTGAAGTCACACAGTCGTGTTGTTGACAGAATCTGGCACCGAGGTCCACAAGGCCCACGTTCATGAAAAGGTTAGTCTAGTGCAGCCAAAAAAGATGTTTATATTTAATCTGTTCAGCCAAAACACATGACTTTACATGTTTTGAAAATAATTACACGATTTCATATAATTTTTCTTTTATTTATCCATGATTAATGAGGATTTGTTTAACTTGCAGGATCATGTCTGGCCATCTATTAAAATCAACATCAATTCAACATTTACTTTTCATGTCATCCTTTGATTTAATGCTGAAGTAATGCATGCTGAATCAACAGTGGACTGTTCCACATGTGATTTAATGTTGAGATTATATTATACCCATGAGGAATAATAGAAATAAATATAATACAATCACATCTAATTAAAACAAAGTTAATGCACACATACTGAAATATAAAACATTTATTGTACAAAATGATTTGGAAGAACCTGAGCATCATTTGTTTCAGTGTTGAGTATTTTCAGTAAAATCAATGTTGACTCAGCATCTAATTTTTCAGTATTGAAAACGTCCCCATATACAAATACTGAATTAAAGACGCGTCACCATCAAATGTTCAATACTGAAAATCCAACCAAAAAATCCTCTTAAGTTCATTGGTGACTGACGATAAATCCACGCATTTAACCATAATCCAGTAGTGAATCAATAACACAGTGCTATTTCAGGTTATTTGTCAGGGCCTAACTGCCTTGAGCTTGGATCAGTTTCAGACTCTAGACTCGATGGTGTAATCTGAGGCTTTGGGGAAAGTTTTGTTGGACTCAGACCAGATTCAAACTCAAAACCTGATGATGTGGTTTGGATAAGACCTGGACAGAATGGTCTCAGGCTGCGTTTGGGTTTGGATCAAAATTTCAGGCCCATTAAAGCTCTAGAGTTGGGCGTGACAAGGAACAGTGCTCCTTAATGGCTTAACGGTTCGATCACATAATATACTCTATAAGAAAGCAATACACTCTATAAGAAAACCAGAACCGTTCTTGGTGTCCATGGTTGTTCTATGCAGTGGTCTTCAAACCTGGGCCACGGTCCACGTTTCTGCTCTGGCCTAATGCATATGGATAATGCAGAAACGTGGACCATCTAAAGAGCCCCTTTATCCAAGTCTGCGTGATCAATTGAAATGTTACACCTCTCTCTGGGTCTGTGTTGACAGAGCGACTCACCAATGATGCCAAAGATGCCCAGGATGTTTGGGGCGAAGATAACAAGCATGTTGATGAAGGTCAGCAGGATGAGGGCGATCCCAACATGGCGAAGCCAGCTGAAGGTTTTATTCGGGAAGATCATCTGCTGGATGGCCCTTCGCACCTGAGTATAAAGGAAAAGAAAGAGTCTGGATGAAAATTACTGCGTTTTATTTTTTATTTTATCTGCTTTAGTGGCAGGAACATGATACACGTGTGTTCAGCAGCAGAGGTACCGTAATGCTCGTTAGAGCTCGGAACTCACCGGAAACAAGACGACCGGCACCGTAAGGGTGACTGCAGTGAGCACAGCCACACGCACACACAGGATCAGAGTGTCATACGGGTCAATCTTGTTATAGGTGTGCAGCAACTCAGACTCCACATTGTCTAAAATAAGAAACAATCTCCCATTACGTCACATTCAAAACTGGCTTTTGACGAGAGGCTGAAAATGGAGAGAATAAATAAATAAGTATTTAATATTGGGTTATTTCTGTAGGTTGTGTGTAATTAATAACCTAAAACAGAGATAATAAATGAAAAAGTGCCTTAAAAATGCAATGTAAATTATAATTAATGTATGATTTTTTTTATGGCCAGTGGCTCACTTCCCAATACTTTTTCACATATTAATAGAAACAGTGGCATGTATTCAGTCTGTTAAAACAGTAGAATATCAAAATACAGGCATATATTTGTTTCAGTTGCTTCTAGATCATAGAATGGTCAACAAATCTTACCATTGAAGGTCAAATACCCAAAGAGAGCGGCGAGAAAGTACATGGTGTACATAATTAGAATGGAAGCATTGGAGACCTGCTGCATTTTCTTCTGAGATGGGCTGTAATCAGAGAGACATCAGGGTTATATACACACTCAGACACCAAAAATCTCTCTCTATATAAAAAACATTCATTTGTTTGAGATTTGAGATCAATTCACAAGTTTAATCAAATTCAAGTTTGGCAAACAGCTGGCAAAGGGGTTTTTCCCCAACATCTTTTGCTTTGTAAAAGTTAAAGTTAATTATTTGTAGTTTTAGATGCTCACACAGCTGCTTAGATGAACCCAGAGTTATTGAGTGTAGGTCCAACACTCAGATCTTTGACAGCTCACATAATTTATAAGCCCCTGGATAGAACAACTGGGTGCCTAAAGTTTTGAAGATTTTATTTTTGTGTTTTATGTTCAAAGCAGTAAATAGATGGTGGTATTGCATTTTTTCACAATGAATATTGTAGGTGTTATGCACTTGAAAAAAAATCAACAAAAACGTGCATAATTAGACCAGGGGTGCCCAAACATTAGTGTAAAAGTGTACACTGAATTATAAGGGACCAGTTGCCACTATCTTATACATGTACCCTTAGACTTGCTGGCTGCATTTTACGAGTTATACCTATTACATTATTGCCCTTTGCCAGAGTACAACTGAGTGTAGCCCCTATGTCCAATCTAGAATAACCACTGAGCAGATATTCTATCGAGTGTATGTAGCAACATTATATCTGGGACAAAGCAGCATTGCTGGGGTATTACTACTGTGCATGCCTATAGTCAGTACTTATTCACCTACCAAATGCACCAACATGGTACATGTTCCTAATAAAATCACCTGTGAGGTACAATGTAGCATGCATGATAGAATAAGCTGTTAATGCATCATGTCTCAGACTCACTTGCGCAGCTCAGTGTAGATGGGAAGAACTTCAGGGTGACAGACAAAGGCAAATGCCAGAATGGGGATGGTGTAGGCAGTCTTTGGAAAATAGAAAAGAAATAAACAACACGCCCCATACTTTTGCATTATTTAGTGTAAGTAAATGATGTTCTACAGCTGTGAGAGCGACCAGGTACCTGAGTGTTGACGGTGAACAAACGGGGAGTGCAGTGGTCTTCAACCTCCAAGTGTCCATTATCGTAACCGTGGACGAGTCCAGTAACAAGTGAGACGTTCGAGTGCAGGTGCATCGCCGTGCTGTTGGCTGAGAACTCTTCAAACGGACAGGGGATCTGGAACTTTTTATAGATGACCTGAAGGGAAGGAAATATGTCCTGGTTAGACGGTGTTTAGATTTTATCGCATTTGTCTAGTTTTGCTATTGTCTTGTCTTTGCCTCAGCCAATTATCTTGCAAATGTAGGCTCTGGGCTATTTATTTTCTTTCTCTTGCTTGTAACCAACACAGACTCATGCTCAAACAGCGCAAAACTAATTTATTGCAGTGAATTTGCATTGGTTGTTTTTATTCAGTGCAGGCACTGAGCAACAAGAAACTGCAATTCTGAATTTAGAATGAAAAATTCTAAACTTTTTAAACTTGTTCTAAACTTTCTAGACCACATGTGTGTTTATTTGTATTGTGACTGGAATTGTTTCATGGTGCACACAGAATCGTTGATCCAGAACATAAAGTGAATGTTAATGTAAACTGTGCTAACAATACATTTGAAGTGTTTATTCCATTGTCTCCAGTCTGTAGGACTGTAGTTCACTTTTAAATGACTTCACCAAACAGTTTGAAAAGATGAAGAAATTTACACCACTGAAGACTCAGTCTTTTACTTTTTAATCCTGACTTACAGTCTCGTTTGGCCTTTGCCTTAACAAGATATAAGCCAGGCAACAGATAGTGGTGCCTGAACAGGACATAAAGCTGGCACTGGGTTCCCAACATTCCCAGTAGGCACAGTTGGAGTGGAAAGTGGAGAATACTGACACTATTGACTTAATTGAATGTAACAATTCCATTTTGCTTTAATGATAACATAAGAATATAAGAATGGTGAGATGAGGAAGAATGAGTGACAATGGAACTAAAATTCAGGGGTCACCAACCGTTTTGGAACTGAGATCTACTTCACGGGTACTGAGCCATACGAAGGGCTACCAGTTTGATACACCAGAACACAGTTTACTCTATCTAAACGTCATGTATAATAAACATGTTGTAAGTGTTTTTTTAAGATGTCTATATAAATGCAAATGTGATTAAAATTTTATCTTATCCTGTTGCTGTTCTTCTTTTAGACATTGCTCACTGCTCTGTGGGCTACTCATGGGGTCCTAGGGGGCACCCTGACGCCCGCATGTTGGTGACCCCTGCTATAATGAATTGTGGTGACTGATCATTGACGTACCGAAATGAGGAAGAAGACCATGCAACTGAGAGAGAATCCACTGGCGTAACCAAGGTAACCTGCGAGATACAGAACAGTGAGGCATGTCAGTACACATTTATGGCTGATAGACTGAGGAGAAACCTCATAGCTCTCACGTTCCATTCTAAGAAAAGATTGACCATGGGAGCCAAGCCAGGTTCTGCAAATGAGATCACAGCACCAGTATCACCAGTCGAAGACTTTTAAAAAGCAAATAATGAAACACCCACTGTTTATCAATGTGCAAACAAATCAGACTAAGGCCTGTCAGATGTATAATGATACACCCATACTCATTACGGTTTAAATAAACAATTCAATGAACAAGAAGCAACATTACATCACCCAGGTTTCACTCACCCAGATGCTTCATTAGGGCCAGGGGCAGAATTATAGATACGGTGACCAGAACCACCAAGTAGTTGCCATTCATGTACCATTCCCTAGATTAGAGAGAGAGAGAGAGAGACATACAGAGAAAGACAGAGAGAGAGAGAGAGAGGGGAGAGAGAAAGAGACAGAGAAAGAAAAAGGCAGACAGAGGGAGAGAGAGAGGGGAGAGATGGATGATTTTACTATTCTCGGTATCTGTTTCCTATTTCGCCATGTCTATATTAGCGTATTTTTTTGTCAGCTCATGCATTTCTTTTTCGGTCGTAGCAACATGAGCATCCACCATGTGGGGAAGCCATCATTTGGATTGCTAATGGAGGCAAGCACATAACCAAAGGCTGCTATTTCTGATCCCAAATGCCTGTCTTCAACTGATCCAGTGCGCTCCTCTGTTTTATGCAATGATTATTTATGTGACGGCTTGGCGTCGTTGCTGCAGCCGGTATAGTATAGTATAGTAGATTTAGGTTGCCAAAAACGTGACTACATGCCTGCATAGGAGCTTGGGTTACACCCACCATATAGATACACCATTGCTCTACAAGAGGCTTTGAAGTTGCGCTGTATGTTATGAACAGATCTCGTAGGAGACCGACTCTATTTTCAGTATCTGGTAGGCCTCCCTCATCCGGTTCTAACACCATGCAAACTGTATCTGGGCATCCACACATAAAAATAGTACATAAACATATCAAAAATCAATGATATATATAAAAACAGGCCTGGTGCCATCTAACAAGTGCATATATTTAATTAACATCTGGCAAGTTAAGAATCTCATGGGGACATTTTATCGCATTCTAAATCAAACTGTATACTTGTCTGTGGATACAAACACATGCATAAAGACAACATTCCCTGAAAAGGTTATTGCTAACTCTTGAATCTATCTTGGTCTTTCCATTTACACGAGTTCCAAGCTAAGCATTCGGTTCTAAACATCGCGCTGCCAGGTTCCATCACAGAGGTAAAAAAGTGCACGTAGCATAAATTGTGATATACTGGCTATTGGCAATGTGTGCAATGCTCATGTGATCGGTTGTGGCAGAGTTAGCATGGTTAATAAAGATGTTGCACAGGGCTCCAAAGATAGAGGAAGCAGGTGACTGGTGTTCCAGCTAGGTGTCTGTTTTTAGACTCATGAAAAAGTGGCGCGGAGTCCGATTGACTTGAGTGACTGACAGCTTTCAAAAACACCACCACAATGTGTCTGTGATAACTGTAAGCCTCATCATGCATCCAGTCATCAGCTGTTCACTGCAAACACCTGGAAGCTGCCATGGCCACAGCTCAGCTCAGCATGATGGGGCTGACAGTTATCACAGACTGTACAAACTGCGAGTTTCCATGTAGTGTTTCTACAAAACACAAGTATTCAGGAAACCCATATTTATTGGCCCGCCCTGTAAGCATACAATTAATGCAGTCCATGTTTAATGAATGCGGCCCCATCGTTTGCCACGCTGTGCAACGTCCATTATTAAAAATGACAACCACAGGACTTCTGGTGCTCTGACATAAAGGAGGAAGATGCTACTAGTTACATTTAACTCCATCCCTAATCCAGCCATGTATGTTGACTAGGGCTGGAACTGCAGTCATTAAAAAAAATCCTGGTCAATTCTTTGCAGGGAACTGACTTAATTGTGTTATTTTTGTGCTAATTGTAGAAGAAAACCCTGTGCCTAAAGGAAAAGCAACACTACAATTATGTGTCTTATGTTTTGCACAAGCCACATTTTATGTTTTGTCTAAAAAACAAGTAAACAGTAACTTTGCATTTAATTGTGCAGGAGTGTTATCACTATTGACGATCTCTACATATATTTACTTATCACATATCATATGACCAGGGATTTCTATTCTATTGCATATAGTGTTTCTGGAGCAAGAATGACAAGCTACGGCAAAAAGAGCTACTAGATCACACTTGGCTGAAAGCATGAAAGAATAAATGTATTCATTGAAATAAAAGGGACAGCTACAGTATACATGATTTTCTGGAGGAGCTTTAAATGCAATCACTTACTCTGAGCTGCTGTCCGCCCTCAGGAAAGCCTGGATGACCAGAGGAAACTCCGACTTAACAATGAACATGTAGCTGGACATCGCTGCAGAGAGAGAAACAGTGGTGTCAGAGCTGTGGAAAAAAAGCACCTTCAGCCTGTACTGATTTTTCTTATATCTAGTGGATGTTTCACTGGATTAGTTGGCTTTCTGGGAATGTGTGAAGTATTAAATGTATAATTCTGTAAGTGTATGGTTCTATCCATTATCAATAGCATTGTTCATCAGCATGGAGACTATTGATGGGCAACAAAGCTGGGTCATGGTGAGGAGAAAAAAAAAAGAATATTATGGGAAGGACAAGGCAAAGGCAGAGGGGAGATGATAAAGTAAAAAGAGAACACAAGAGTAGAGAGAGAGAAAGAGAGAGAGAGAGAGAGAGAGAGAAAAAAAAAAACATGGTCTCAGTGCCAACAACAGCATGTTAGAACAAGCCTTTGAGAGCCCTCTGGCCTTTTGGAAAAGGTCTCAACCTTTTAAAGTAAACATTCTCTTAACTGTAGAGGTAGTTATTTTTCCCCAGTGGTGTCGAATTGACCCCTTTGACAGAGTATCTATAAAACAGATACTCTGGGGGGTTGAATTTATTATTATTTATTTTTCCTTCCAGACTCCTTCTGTCTTTATTGTTCTGCATTAGACCAGCAAAGGTCATCCAGAGTAGACGGTGGCCCGAATGACCATAATTTAGGGCTTTCAATGGATGTCCTCCACTCAAATTGTGCAGAATTGATCAAATTCAGCATCACCATATTTTCCTAAGTCATCACAGTTATTATTAGTACATATATAAGTTACTGAGCAGGGACTGTTTAGTTCTCTTTTCATTACTTGAAAATACACCAAAGGGAGCCTTGCTTGGTATAATAAATGCTAACCAGGCATAAAATGCATTTCCACAAACACATTTATTTACTTTTTTTTTTAAATATTTTTTTAATGTTTTATTAGTTGTTTTTGCCCAGCAAATGACGTACACTGAGGTTAACTGTCAGGCCCTGGGTAAATATCTTAAAGTATACAAAAATAGAAACAGAAATACACTTGGCATCGGGTTAAGAGGTCACATCACATCTATCTCTATCTACATCTATTATCTATCTACTGTACACTATATGGACAAAAGAGCCCTGACCTCAACCCCATCCAGCACCTTTGGGATGAACTGGAATGGAGATTGTGAGTCAGGACCTTCTCATCCAACATCAGTGTCTGACCTCATAAATGCTCTACAGAATGAATGGACATGAATTCCCACAGAAACTCCATAATCTTGTGGAAAGCCTTCCAAGAAGCATGGTTTGTTATAGCTGCAAAGGTGGACCAACTCAAAGTCTATGGATTTGAATGTAATCTTATTAAAGTCCCAGCTGGTGTGATGGAACTTTAATTGTTCATATCACTGTATCACTACATAGTAAGTAATCAGGCTCTGCTCACCTCCAATGTTCTGCAGGGTGATCGCAATTCCAGCTGCCAGTTTGCCAGGTGTCCCAAAGGCTCGGTAACCCAGCTGCTCATAGGCTCTGATTCCTGAAAACAAGGTGCGAATGTGAAAATAAATCCAGAAATCACTAGAAACCTAATATGGTGACTGCACCAATCCAAAAAAGGCTGGGATCCATAAAATGTCTATGCTTAAGTATAATTAACATGTGAGTAATTACAGAGACCAGCTTACCCACAACACCAGAGGCTTTCAGCAGGAGGTGAATGGAGTACGCCGAAAGAGCAGCAACCGCCGTCAGGAGGAACCTGAGAAAAGACAACACTGTAAAATTAAGCCATCATAGAAACACATATTTTCGAGTTTCCTTTCAGTTCATAGTTAATTGCATTTAATCCTTCAAAGGAGGCCTCATGATTTCTGGGAACTATGAAAATATGTCTTTAATTTTTTTTGTTCATGTATATTCAACAGAATCATGTTTGTATTTAAACGGCAACTATTATATGCTAGTTCGTCATTAACATTACTCTTTTCTTCAAGATATCAAGATAGACAGTAAAGTATAATTGTCACAGTTCCTCTCTTTTCCTGACAAAGACAGCTGGCGCAGATGCAGACGCAGTCCATGTTTCATTCAAGTTTTAATTTCAAACACAAGTCAAACAAATCAAAACCAAAAGACACGAGGGCAGAACAGAACCAAATCCAGGACTCTGGGAACTATGGCATATGATGGTCCAGCAACTCAGGTCCACCACTCACCAACTTACCCAGTCACAAAACAAATACTTTATTTACATTACATATATATTACATTACATATACATATTACATATAAAGTATTGTGCAAAAGTCTTAGGCACTTGTGCAAATTGTTTGAAGCCATTTATATCAGCAGTGGCTTCTTTCTGCAGCAAAAACAGCTGAATGTTAGAATAAATGCAAACAAATAAGCAAGCGGTAAAAAGTATCAAGATCTCTTTTTTTCTAAAAAGTAGTGGTTAGAAGAACACAGGTTTGGATCCAGGTTTCTGTTCAGGGCCTCCAGTCATTGGGTGAATGAATACAATTCCATAATCAACACCTAACTTAATCTACTGCAGTAAAAAGAGCCAAAAAAGGGATTTGATGGAGCTGCAAGTAAAACTGGTCTTCCGTGAGGAAAGAGGTCTGGAAATGGTTAAGCGAACACTTTGCCACACAAAAAACTGGAAGCTGTATTTACTGTATTAATGTTATTTGTATTTGTTGTAATGCAAGTTTTAACACTAACTTAACACTACTGCCCAGTAGTAAAAGCTTTTTAGCATAATTTTATCAGGTGCCTAATATATATATATAATCTAAAAATTAGATTGTGTCTTTCTATGAACTTCCTTAATGTCCAAGCTGCTGGAAGCGGGAGTGATGATATCAGAGTGTTAGGGATGTGAGTGGGAGGCTGTTTCCTTTGACAGGAAGGTGGAACTCTAGTCAGTAGTCTAGACGGTTGAGGTTTCAGCCAAATCTGTTCACTTTTACTAACCAGAAAAAGTAGACAGATACATGAAGACCAAATACACTATAACACGCTTCTTTTTCTTTGTGTTACTCGTGAATTAATACCGGAAACCGTCACGGCCAATTCTCTACAGAGCCTAGAGTACCTGTCTCATGGGAAACTTGCTGGATTCAAGTGATTAAACGCATCAGCAAAAAGCTGGCCTTTGCATATGAACCAGTACATTTGCAGCACAGTTGGGAAGTCTGTGGCTAACTCCATGACATGCACTGTGACCTATAGGCCCACTCTTGAACAGAGAACATTTCCCATAACCCTCCAAGCTTAAAACCAAGTGGGTAGGTTGGAGACATGGCTTGCCCACAGTGACCCCCTGGATGAAGAGCAGAGTGGTCATTACTCAGCATTCTTCTGAGGTCAAAAGTTAGTGTCGTCACCTTTCCCAGACCTCGCCAGGCCAGCCTGGTGCTCTTTTACTGCAGTGTAGACCTCAGCAGAGCCGGGCTGTGATGCTGATCACTGCGATTTCAGTTACTGACTGAAAATCGGCTGTTGGGAAAAGGCATTTGGCAACAATTATGGGAAAGCCACGGCTGAATCAATGTTTGGTATCTCCTATTAATTTGCACAGCAGAGGAACAAGGTAGGAGGCATCTGAAAAGCTCTATTGAAGTTGGTCTACTGTGAAAACAGAGGTGTGGAGGAACCACTGGCCCCAGCTGAACTGTTGAGAAGAATTTAAATACAAACGATTCTTCATTTATTGTTCAATTCTGAAATGTATTATTAAAGTCACAACAAAGTACAAATATTTTCCAGTGGGCAACAACACACATCATCTCCAGTATGACATGCATTAATGTCTATTCAAACAGGTAAGTTAAAATCAAGCAGAAAATAAGAAAACTATAAGGCAAAGCAAATTAAAAAAAACACAAGAAGTACACGAGTTCCTTATGCCACATCAGCCACATTTCTTTGGTTCGGGTTGCTTCGGTGCAGGAATACAAGAATGACCTATAAAAACATTCATAATGCCAGGTCTGTTGGTCTGTATATCTATCTGTCTATCCATCCACACATCCCTCTTACTTTAAAATACAAAAATCATAAATTTTCTCTCTGCTTCACCTTACAGATTGTATTTCGAAATCATTTTGCTCTATCACTCTCTTTCCCTGGCTGCTCCCCTTTGGTGACTGTTTATCTTTACATGTTGTGGGTATCCAATTTTATTATGACTTTATTTAAAGATTCAACAGCTAAAGGCAAACGCAACAGATCTATCCAGCTGGCTTCTATTAATCATGAATACTGGTATAAACAATCATATTACAGTATATCTGTCATATCAGGAACACCCAACTGAAGTATTTGCGTGCACTTCTACCTGTCACTGACTGCAAAGCCGCCTGCTTTTAATGGAACACTATAGGATTTACTAGTTAATTGAAGAAGAAAGAACAAGGCCAGGGATATCAAACTGTCAGATTCATTCGGACGTGTCTTTGGTGTAAGAATAACACTGCGAAAAAAGCCGATCACAAACAAACAAAACAGGATGCAATGCTCGGAATAACAGCCAGTCGCAGTAAAATCTCTTCAGTTCAGTACATTACTGTTGTAAATTCACATTAGTTATGTACAGTGAGATTTGGCACCTAGGAGTCTTACACTACAACAAGAGGGAAAGTCCATCCTCCAGACCTATTACAGAAACTTCCAAACTTGAAAATTCTATCTTAACCATGGTAGTAGTAGTAACCATGGTAACGGCAGTTTAGGATCTTATTTAGGATAAAAGCCATTACAGAACAACCGTTCCATTGTCCTATCCTAACTTCAGTTAAGAAAAGAGTATTACAGAAGCATTCTAACCTCAAAAAAATCTTAAATTAACTGTCCTAACTTTAGGAAACTCTTCCTCTGTCCTAACTGTCGCCAGCTGATTATTTAGACTACGGGCCGTGTGATAATGCTGCTAGCCAATCAACTCCGCCCAGCTTTGGACGGTAGCCTCGTAAAGTTACAGTGGCAGCAGGTACGTTACTTGGCGAGATTACGTGTTGCGTTAGTTGCTAGGTAACAGACATAAAAGTTGATCATCGCTGTTAGATCGCTTATGTAGGATTCCAAACTCAAGATAAGATAGGATTCCTAAATACAGTTAGGATTTGCTTCTGTAATACCAAATGGAAAAGAATCCTCTTATACTGTTCTATCTTAACTTTATGCTTAAGATAGGAAGTTTCTGTAATACGGCACCTGGGCACTAAACGTGTGGTTTGTGTGACTGCAGGAGAAGGAAGGCCCTGAGACGATCCTTTAGAAGAACCAGCACTGGTCTTCCAGGTAATTAGTGGTTGGGTGTCCAGTTCTGTGTATGAAGCTGTAGACACTCAACCTTGCTTTCAGCCAAACAAAGTCAGGCCAGACAGAGCGAGCAGCCCAGCGACTCTGAGGGTCTTCAGGTAACCGGAGCCCGGGCGTCTGGTTCACTGAAAACTGAGAGCGGGGAATCCAGCTACGTGTAGGAAGGAGATCTGGTGCCCGTGTATGGGGAAGGGACGAGACTTTTCTGAAGAAGGGGACGTGCTCTGGAGGGGTGGGCGAGGACTGTTTCAGAGTTTAGCCTTTCTAGGTACAGGAGGGGCATGGCTGAGAGAGATGAAACATTTCAGGGGAAGGAGCAGAGTCCGGCAGACAGGACCCAGACAAGTGATGGAAAATTTTAAGGGGGAGGGGAACGGTGGTCTGGGGTGAGCTGTTCGACATCCTGCTAGACACGCGGCTCTAGCCATGAATTCTCGTCCTCTTTAGGAAATTAGGTGCCTGCTTGTGACATATGGCATTCCTACAGGACACTCTGTGCATGCGCTGAAGTAAAGTGTTGGAACTATTTGTAAACTTCCCCTTATATCACCTGCTACACAAAGGGACTAGTACAGTGGGGATGTGGAAATGACACTGCAGTACGGTTTGGTCTTGCATATTCATCAGAAACCAATATTTAAATAATGACCCTCTGGATTAATTTCTGTGTTAAATTAGAAAACTGGAAATCATGATTACCAGATTATCACGTCTTTTAATGGAGCTGACTTAGCAGCGTTGTTGGTTTTACATTGCATATGTAGACAGTTAGAAGTGAGTGATGGTGTTGCTAACCTGACACACATGGTGTGTAGATGCAGGGGGCATTCTTTTCATATCAGCTGTAGCCAAATAGGAAAAGCTTGCATAAAGAAATTGCTATGGAAACAATGATATGCTGCCACTGGCAAACATGTTTTTGCTGCTGTTTGGTTAAAGAAGGGTGACAGAAAGAAAACTGAACGAATGTGCTTGTTTGCAGTGTACAGATAACAGGTAAAATATTTCAACCTAACAGAAAAGGATTTTGTGCAGAAGGGTTTGTGCCCAAGAAAGGTCTTGCTACATCTGTAATATGGAAGGGGTTCAGTTTTGTGCCCCTAAAGTTAAATAAATAAATAAATCAATCAATAAAGTTTAAACTTGTTTTGAACCATTCATTTGTCATCTGTACTTCGATTTTGAGGAGGGGAGGGGAACACTGATTAAAATAGAAAATCAGATTTATTGTGAAAAACAGTGTTACAAAAGTCTGTAATACTGATTATTCGTACACTCATATGCCAAATTTTTTAAATACTTTCACAGCAAAGTGTGTGATTAATTCAGATTAATTAGAGAGCTTGTATTTAATTAATGTTTTTAATCGGTTGACAGCCCTAGTGAGGCATATTTAGATTATGTTAACTTGCTTAACACTCAAACAAAAATGACTAAACAGTTCTTTAAGGAATGAATGTCCGGCACCTGTCCATGTTCAACCCCAAGAATGAAATCCTGTCAGAAGGAGATACACTTCACTGTTCATTTGATTAGTTTTGGACTTACAGAAAGAGGATGATGCCAGTGTTGGACATGGCGTATGACAATCCCAGAATCCCACTGCCCATAATGGCATTGCCCAGATTGAAGACGGACATGCCGAAGGAGGTCTTTCCTTCAAACTGATGAAAGAAGCGTGGAATGTTATGATAATGTGATGAGTCTATATGTTACACAATTGTCTTAAAGCACATTAAAGCCATTAACTAACAGCGTATATACTAAACAGCCTACTCACTACTGGTTATTACAGTGCTAATGGACAATTAATGAAATGTAAACAATTTGTCACATTCTCCAGATTTAGCCAATAGGCCAAGACATGACTGGAGTCCAAATTTTGTTTCGTTAGTTTAGAACTGGAGCTTAATGTTAAGGTTAATGTTATTAATTACATTAAAAGTCAAAAGTCTCCCAAATAATTTCCATAAGTACATCCTCAAATGTTACAAACGACATCCTCAGCCCATTAAAACCACATCCTGTTCATTAAGGTGGAGGAGACTTGTTCATGCAGTTCAGGACATAGTTCAACTGTAAACGTTAACAAAACCTCAACACGTAGCTGAATGCAGCAGGCAGCCTTTTTACAACAGGGTCTGTTTTCACAAACCACCTCAGGTGTAGGAGTATTGTTAATTTATGCTGTTTTTTTAACAAAGGCCATAATAAATACACTGGAATCTGATCTGAGATCAGCCCTCTTTATGTCTGTTTTGCATAGCAGCATTGGTGCTGTCTGAAAGAGCTGCCTGATGAGAGTTTTGTTCATCTTTACAGTCCCAAACCACATCAACAAGCCTGCTTAGCACAGTCACTTCACACGGAGGTAAGCTGCCAGTGGGAGTGTTTGTCTGTCTGTCTGCTCTACAATGGACTGGTAACCTCTCCAGTGTTTCTCCACCTTTTGGCCTGTGAGCGCTGAGGGGGTGCTCATCACTCACAGCCACAAAAATCCAGTTAGGATAAATATCTCAAATACTGAATGAATTACGCGTTTGGGTGAGAACTGACTTCCAGTGCTAAATTAAAAAAGGAAATATTTAGACTGGTGTATTGAGTTTGCACTGGCCAATCAACTACATCGAGCTATTTTTTTTTTTATTACAATTTACATTCATGTCCTTTTTTTTCACTAGTACATATTCAGTTGCCTTACTATGTTTTGACATTATGTTTACATTTTGACCGCCAAATACTATGTTACTGTATGGACACAAAGCTGGAATTAATCAATTTGTAATGAGATGCCAAACTAGAACTGTGCTACACAAAACCCGAAACTGTTTAATTTGTTACTTTAAAGTAACTAGCAATTAATTAATAGCTATATTTTAATCATACATAATCAGTGACTTATTAATGTAAGAAATGACTCACTCAGCTTTTAATGTAGAGTGTTACCAACATTTGTTTTATATGTTATATTGTATTATATAATAAAAACAATGCATTTCATGTTATTTGTGCAGAAATGGAAGTGATACGTTTTCGAGTGTGTGGCTTGATGAGAGGTTATAGACACTTACATCAGTGAAACGTGGTTTCTTGCCCTGACCATTGGGGAGGAACTCCGCATTCTCAGCCAAGTTCCCCTCGGCATCACCATATCTGTTCAAAACAGAGCGTTTCATTCATTTGATCAGACTGACAACAGTTTAAATTCAATGAATGCATTTTACAAAATAATGTTGATCAGTATAGAAGCTACTTTAAAAGCTTTAAAATACCTGCTGGTTTGAGAACCATTTCTTAGTGTTGACAAAGGGGAGAGGTCCATCATCCAATACAGGTGCAAAAACACGGCAAACATGCACTTAGACAACAAACAAACTCTCGATTCCAGGCAAAAACATCATATAATCCAGTTTAGAAATCACATATTGCATGAAGGTAAAGTCTTACAGAAGACACACCACATATGGGCAGATATTGGGTTGCATGTATTTCCATGCAGGTAGTTTACTATAGGACAATTAAATAAGTCAATCAGGACTTAAATAGCAACACATGCATGCAGGTAATTACACAGGTTTGAAAACACTTCATATTATGATTGTGTGTTTTTTTTTTTTTAGCTTAACCAATCCAAATTGTAACTTTAAGAAGAAGTGGCAAAAACATTATGAACTTTCAGTGTAAGATAATGTAAAAAGACACTTTTTCTTTACTTCTTTCACTGTGACAATAATTTGATTTCTATGGGTCCAATTGTTGTAACATTTTCACAGCGTTGTTTATACAAAAATAATATAAAACACAAAAATGGAGACACAATGTTATTTTCCAAAATAAATTGCATTTGAAATCTGGTATACCTAGATCTTTTCAATATTTCTTATACCCCGACAATCAGAAGTTAAACAATATACTGCCATCATCAGTAAATTAAAACATGCTTACTGCTCTTCCTCCATCAACGTCTTCATTGGTAAATTCATGTCGCCTCTGAGGTCAGGACCCTTTCCATTGGCAAGGATGCTCATCTCTGATTGGTCAGGCTCCATGTAGTAGTCAGTCAATGGACAGCGGTTCTATAGGGGAAAGCGTCTGTCACGTCTGTGGAACAGAGAACTCTTTGAGAATAAACATTTGCATCTATATGCATAACAGTCTGGTCAAAGGTTATAATTAGATTTTAATTAGTCATTTTTTTAATTTGGCACCGCTGATACTTTTCTGTCTGTTCCATCCTTACAGATGTCAGAAAAAAATAATTACCATGACATATCGAAGTATAGTGATATAATATTATTCCTATAATAAATTTATATGGGACATGTTAGGACAGAAAGTTCCTACTATTTGTTGTCACTACCTCTGGTCTCAATGCTGAGTCACCAAAGCAGTGAGAACCAGCAGTCAGCCTGAGATGCATTCAGAGGTTATTAGAGATGTTGGAGGGATAATCTTACATGTATTTATACACTATAAATTTAGCACCCCTCAGGGTGGCAGGACAGTCACGGGCCAGGCCGTTCTGTTGGCACAGACCGAAGGTTACTCCACGGTCAGGGTGGGTTTTTAGCTATAGCGGTCAACTGAGGTTAAGTTTCGCTGCTCAACAGAAATAAAAAACCTCTGCCCGAGTGTCCGTGCTCCGGAGCAGGACTGCATGCACACATGAAAATAAGGATGCCTGGGTCAACACATCTGAACATGTGCTAATGTGGACTGATAGGTCGCTGCACGTGAGCGAGTGCCATTGCTCCCATGGGAACATTCAAGTAATTTCTACTCACTGACCTTCACTCTCTTCAATTTAAGAATAAGCATTTTATGCTTATGATGCATATTGGCCTGGGAATTTTTGAGGTTGAACCTTAAACATCTGTACTGAGACGGGCTGTAACTGAGACTGCAATGACCGGCTAACTGGAGGTTTTAAATCCACAAATGTTAAGTTATATTCTCATACACCCAGGGCAGCTGGAGGACTGGTGGTTAGGGAGTTGAACCAGGTGAGATCGCAGGGTGATGGGTTCGAATCCCTCAACTGCCAGTCACACCATTGCAGTACTGTTGAACAAGGTACCATCTCCACACACTGCTCCCCGGGGTGTTGTGTTCCTGGCTGTCCGCTGCTTCACTTGGTGAACGAGTGGATACAGATACATATGCAGATCAGTGCCATTGGCAGAAGCACCTGTGTAGGCCTGGTGACAGTGGGAAGGCCAAACTAGCAGAGGAAGTTTCAATTAATATCTCAACATCAGGCTGCAGCTCAATCTTGACAGCTGTGTGGTCTTCATTTACATTTACAGCATTTAGCAGACGCTTTTATCCAAACTTCCATTCCCTAACTACAGGGGACAGTCTCCCTGGAGCAACTTGTGTTTAAGGGTCTTGCTCATGAACCCAGTGGTGGTATGCTGAAGGTAAGATTCGAATCCATGACCTTTTGGTCCTGAGGCCTACCCACTAGGCCACCAACATTTCTACCCTACACTGATATAAATGACTGTCTACACCAGGATACTGGGTTCATATTAGGCCAACCAAAACTGAAACAATCCTCAATATGAAGCAGTTGTCGTCTTACCCCAAGCGTAACATTTGCTGAATGAAGACAGAGTTCAAATCAGACAGCTGAGAGAAATGCTGTGGGAAATGCTGTTCAATGACATTGCAGATAACTCAGTATCACAGCTGCTTTCAAAGGTTGCTAAAAAGTGCACTTCCATCACACATTTAAACATATTGCATTGATTTTCTTTTCTGAATTACTTTACTACGTACTATTTTTATTCTATTCCAGTGGAGCACACTGAATGATTTTAGTATGATAATTGGCTTTATATATAAACTTGACTTTAATGGGCACTGGATTGTCACAGAAAACGTATCTGGCTAGGACTCCTTGTGTCTGGAGTTCTGGACAGTATCTGCATGGGCTAGAAGGCTGGATCTGATAGTGTGGAAACTTCACCATGGTCCTCCTCCCATCTCAGTTATTTTATATGAAATCCAGAAACAGGGTTTGATTTGATAAATATACAGAGTTCTAATACACAAATTCTCCTAATATAGAATATACTAAAGAAAGACCTCAGATCAGGTATTTCAGTTACAATTCAGCTGCACACACATGGAGTCTCCATAGAAAAGCATTGACTATTAGGGTGGGGTGCTTTGGTAGGCGATGGCTAGATGGGTATGAAGACCCCAGCATTGGGCTGTGGAGCAGTGGAATGGGTTTTGTCATGGGTTTGAGAATATAAGAATGTCCGATCATTACTTTGTTCAGGCTACTTCCAAAATTCATCCGAATTCCTGAAGCCAACTACAGTAAAAACTAGTGCTGGGCCGTTAACGGCGCGAGATTCTTATCTCGCAATAAGGACAGTATATGATATTTCAGTGACTTGTCCGGTTCACGCACGTTTTAAACCTGTCTCGGTCTCTCCCCCTCTAGTAAAAACACAAATAAGTCGTCAGCTAGGTGGTAACCTGGCACCACAGAAAATCTAAAGTAGCCTTTCATTAGCAGGCGTGTAAATGTGGTATTCCAGACATAGAGGCCAACAGTGAAAGACAACAGGTTTCATAAGAAGCACTAAACCCGGCTGAGAAACAACATTATTATAAATAAACACCTCACAGGTGGGCTGATGAGAAATACTACATTGCCCTCAGCGGTGCTCTGCGACTGATTTCCTTCACTCAGTGTATTACTTTAGAACCATCCAGGCACAGGTTCATCCAAACCCCGATAAACAAAACCACACACAAGTCTGGCATAGTGAGAACAACCTGAATTAAAGGGTCTCATACCAAAACATAGCACCTCATAGACTGACATGAGAGAATGAAGGACTTCTGCCAAAAACACTATAGTTTAGTTACTCAGCACCCCTATTAAACCAAGCTGGCCAAAGAAGCAATGGCTCTTTACAATCTCCATTACGCTGAAAATGAACCCTCTCAAAAATGTGGGTGTGATTCAGCTGGAGTGAAAAAAGCAAAAGGTATCCAGCAGGCCACTATTGAAAGCTTTCTGCTGGAGGGCACCCCAAACAGACAAGAAATAACTACAGACGTAAACCACATCATTAAATTAGAAGTGATGTGTACAGAAAGCATATTTGTTTTTTTGACTGAAAACCTTGCTATTTAAATAAAAAAAGGCTTTTTAATGACTGACAGACAAGAACCTCTATTACTCTCCCTCTGACAGACACATAGTTAAATTGCTGAAGCATTGAAACACAAGTCAAGTGGCTAAGCAAGCAATGTCCTCTTCAAATGCTAGCCTCGTCAAGTATATTGGGGTTAAGACAAATGGTTGAACAGAATTTGGTCTGATGACAAGACGGCATTTAGGTCAGTAGGTTATAGTGTAGTGCTTTAATTTCAAATCTGGAACGGCGAACTGTGTCAAATTCGTCTCCAGACATTGACGCAATGTTCTCACAGTTGGTTTCTCCTAAACCTCAATCACAAACAGCAACAGGGATCCCCCGAGACAAGGGATGCTCTGATTGTGAACTGTGGCACGAATCACCTGCCTGAACATTACTACAGACCAACTACACCCGTGGCAACAGTATTCTCCAGTGGCAGTGACCTCCCTCAGCAGGATATTGCATTGTTTCCTACTACTGCAAACATTGAGGAACGTGGCGAAAACTTTAAAGAGTTCACCTGGTCTCCAAATTCTCCAGATCTCCAGTGCTGGACAAACTAGTTCGGTCCATGGAGGCACCACCTCACAACTTACATTATTAAAGGATCTGCAGCTAAGGCCTTGATGCAAATACCACAGCTCACCTTCAGAAGATTTGTGGAGTTCAGTATTAACCAGCAAGTTTTGATATTATGATCTATTCTACCTATAACAAATTTAGCTTCAGCCAATCACACCTTGCAAAGTTTAAAGAACCTCAACATTATATTATCAGTTAAGGTCACAAAAAAGTGTAGAAAGTGACAATCTATAGTTTATTACGACTAAACATAATCCAGCACACAGTCTGGCTTCCCAGAAACTATATTACACACTAATATTATTAATAACCCAACTTTTCCATTTTGGAAAAACAGAAACAGATTTGAAAAATTGCACACATGGCATCTATAGGCATGTCTTGTCTCCGTAACTTAAGCTACCGCTGTTATGTGGAAACATATTAAAAATAGCCAACAACAATTCCACAGGTAACCTGACCAGACACTCCACAGTAAACAAACACACGTCACATGGCGAGGTCAGGTCCAGGGTTCTGGAAGTAAAGTGATGTTTGCTCAACCACACTGCCTCAAACTGGTCCGACACCTGAATCTTTGTCACCAAACCGGATGTGACCGCTGCCCCTACCTATCAGACATGGTTCAGTGACTCCTCAGTTCCCGGGACTCTCGTGAACTGTGATCTCGGGTGAGCGCCACTGTTTACATCCAGGGCAGAGTCTGAGGCAACCACAGCTCCAGACATGCTGTCATAAGCGGATATATCACATGTCCCTGTGTCACATAACCCCAGTATCCATATGTGTTATACTGTTCAAAACTGCACTGAAAACCTGTCTTTTGATGATGAACAATTCTTTAATCAAAATGAACAACTAACCCCTTTCATTCGTGTTACAGACCCGAATCCTTATGGTCACTTTAATACACGTGTCCTGTCTAAACAGTGATTTCCCATTCTCCTCCTAACCTCTGACCCCAGATGCCTACCAGAGACTCACGGCCAACAAAAAGAGTTGCAGATGACAAGCTTACCATCTGCTGCTACTTCACAACAAGGGTAGAAGTCTAGCACTCCTAAAGAATCATTCTGACACCTTAGGTGCACTTAAGTGGGATTTTTTTGGTCAAATTTACTGCATAATTCAATTACTGGGATGTAAAGAGTAGTTTGATGTGAGATGTTTTAGATAAATTAGCTGACTTTTATTTACAGTGGTGGAGATAAGAGCCACAGATCCCATTTACAAACAACCAATGTTGACCAAATGCTGACATATTTGTGTCCCACCCATTGCTACTGACCACCTTTCTAGATTAAAAAAGAAAGGAAATAGATATAAGCTTAAAGCTTGAATTTAAAAGGAAATTCAAGTGGAAATCAATTCATCCAAGCTGGTAAATCAATCCAAGCTACGGCTGCAAAAGGATAACAGTCTTTCTGCTTTAGCTGAGACTGAAGAACAGTCAAAAGTGATCAACCTTAAGGATTTTAGAGGAGTGTAAAGCTCCAGTCAGGGCTAGGCGTGCTAGGCTTTATCTCAGGGCACAATGCATTATACAAATTATCATTACAATAATTCACACAATACAATGATTCAGACAAAATAAAGAAAAGCATGAATTACTTTCTGTTGTGTAAAATGAGAAACATTTTTCCCCATCACCACTAGTAAATCTTCACGTCTTCTGCTTTATATGTATAATTAAAATTAAGCTTTGAATTTCTCTCTCCACTATGAGTGCATTTAAAACACATTTCTGAGCCAGACAATGCCTCAGGCATCAGATTCACTACCACTATGAACAATTCTGATCAACAATTCTGAACAATTCTGATTTTCACACATAAAATCCATTAAGAATTACTTTATTTATGTCTTAATCATGAGATGAACCTGGAACTGGAACTACTATAAGAGGATGTCTGAATCTTATTTATATATGTGTATTAAACATAGTGCATATTGGGATTAATATTAGGACATCATGATTAATTCTGCTAAAACTATTTTCTAGTTATTGCACTGTCCCAGAGTTACATTCACCTTTATATTGTACATGTACAACTACATATATGACATTTAAACATCTTGCATCTTACAGTATAGTCGTATAGTGTAGCCCTATTGCACAGAACATTTACATTTCTTCATCATCACTTTCACATTAAAGTCATGAATCTAGAAAAGGCAACCCAGTCCTTTGATGGTCCCCCATCCATAACAAAACCATTTTAATGGGTGTTCGCGATGGGGCTTGTGGGTTTTGCATTAGAATACAGCACACTGGTGGCCAATTGCCCATCCAAAACCATTGTAATCCCCTCTTTCCCCACGTGTTGCCAGATCTTGGGAAAAACCCACTACTGTACAACCCAGTATTAAACTTTACTTGTGATTTAACGGCTTCTGTTTCAAAAAGATTTTCTTAAGTGACAGCCTGTCCATGCCAGAGGCTTAGAGAGTTTTTCAACCTATATACACAAGAGACAAAGACACAAAGGGCGAAAGTGATAGGTTGTACGAGGCGGAGTTCATTGTTCAAGGGAGGAGAACAAACAAAAAGCCCTGAAATTTGGACCGCAGTAACAATAACAATACTTAATATCAATCTATAATAATGACATTAACCATTAACCAAGCTGAATAATGCATGGTTTTCGAATTTTCCGTTCCACCTTAAATGGTGCATCAGGCGCCACAATGTAACTGATGCACCATTTAAGGTGGAACGGAAAATTCGATCAAAAATCCAGTTTAAGACAAAGTTTAAGACATGAAAAGTGCTGGAGGTGGGTCTAAGCCCACTCAGGCAAAGAATTGTGATATAATAATTAAGATGCATATCATAGCAAGGTCTGTAATACTACGACCCATTGACAGCCCACAGTAAAACTCACCAGTCCACAGAGAGGTACAAACTCACTGCTGGGTTCCAGTAATGTTCCTGTAGGACCACTGAGCTCTGAGGAGACCAAGATCTTCAGTGCTTTGGTGGTCTTCTCGCCGGTAAGGTCGGTGCTGCGCTCTCTCTCTCTTTCTCTTTCACAGTGGTTATAATGTTGTGCGTGCTCCATAGTAGTGGAGGGGGAGGGGGGTGTCTATGTCAAACCGGGGGTGGGGATTCCATTGGGGGTGTCCACCCCAATTACCATATTGCATAATAAGGCGCAATGACTAACTCACATGTCCTCAGAAATACGATGTATATTTTACTTTAATAACCTTATTTTATTCATTGGTCAATTTAAACTGCTGTTTATCAACTTAAAGTGGATTCAGTTTCAGATAAAATTTTATTTCAAGGGTACTGATGGGTAACAATGGTCTTTATTTACAGTCCAAATCCACCAGTGAACCGCTGAGACTCTAGACGTAATACAGATGTCCATATTTATATATACACAATATTGACAAAAGTTTTGGGACGCCTGACCATGACACCAACAGGGACTTTAATTTCATTGCATTCAGAAAGTTTCTTATGGAGTTTCTGTGGAAATTTGTGTTCATTCATTCGGTAGAGCATTTATGATTTCCAGCACAGATGATGGAAGACCTGGCTCACAATCTCAGTCTCAGTTCACCGCAAAGGTCAGGCTCTGTTTGGGTCAGACAAGTTCTTCCAATCCGGTGCTCGCTTTGTGCACTGGGACACAATCATACTGGAGTAGAAAAGGTTCTTCCCCAAAGTCGGAAGCATGGCGTTGTCCAAAATGTCTTGGTTTGCTGAAGCATTACGATTGCTCTTCACTAGAAGGGGCCAACTGAATGTATCCCAATACATTTGTCCATATTGTGTATGTTCTGTGGGGGACTATTTTGCCTCACAACACCACTACCAATCAGAATCAGATTCAGAAATCTATTGATCCTGTTGAAAATTGTTACAACTGCACAGACAAACTAAAATCTAAAATATAAAGTCTAAAATAAAATTCATACACAAATTCTATATAAAATACACAATGTTACATACACAAAATCTTAGATAAACAAGTTACTAAGTTATTTACTAGCAACACTAATAGTGGTTTGGGATGGTTTGGGTTTCTGCACATTATTGCACATAATGAAGTGAAGTGAAAGTGACCATTTGTCATACGTGAACACACCACAGCACACAGTGTGAACAGCACAAAATTCAACCTC
>JBBPDC010058939.1:0-11096 GCA_037974485.1 Hemigrammopetersius urotaenia
CACACACACACACACACACACACACACACACACACACACACACACACACACACACACACACACACACAAAGATATATATACACACATATACATGTAGTTCTCAAAAATACATAAATACACACACATGCATACACACAGTCACACACTTACAATCATTTAAATACACACACACACACACACACACAATTAACACACACGCAATTAATCTGTTTTCTCCTCATGAATTCAACTCACCGCTCCGTTCTCTTTGCCTCTCCGCAAGCACACTGCTCTACAGCACACGCTCTCTGTCAGAGACTCAGACTCAGGATCAGTGCGTGGGAGATCGTGTGTGTGCGTGCATGCGTGTGTGTATGCGTTCATGATTGCGGCCGCATGTGTTTGTGTGTGAAGATGATCATGTGGCTTAATGTTTCCACTCCCAAAAACGCAAATACTACACAAACACACTAACATCACACACACCACACTAATATCATACAAAAACCACACACACCACAATAACATCACACTAATATCACACACACATCACACTAACATCACACTAAAACCACACACACCACAATAACATCACACTAACATCACACATACACCACACTAACATCACACTAACATCACACACCACACTAACACCATACTAACATCACACAACACACTAACATCACAGTAACACCACACTAACATCACACTAACACCACGCACAACACACTAACATCACACTTACACAACACACTAACACCACACACAACACACTAACGTCACACACCACACTCACATCACACACAACACACTAACACCACACTAATATCACACACAACACACTAACATCACACTAACACTACGCACAACACACTAAAATCACACTAACACCACACACAACACACTAACAACACACTAAAATCCCACACACCACACTGACACCACACTAGCATAACATTGACATAACAGACACCACACTAACATTACACAAAACACACTAACAACACACAAACAACACACTAACATTACACACAACACACTAACAACACACAAACAACACACTAACATTACACACAACACACTAACATCACACTAACACCACACACAACACACTAAAGTCACACACCACACTAACATCACACTAACATCACAAAAAACACTAACAGCACACACACCACACTAACACAACTCTAACATCACACACCACATTAACATCACACACACCACACTAATATCACACTAAAACCACACACACACACCACAAAAACATCACACTAACATCACACACACCACAAAATCACACACACGCCACAAAAACATCGCACTAACATCACACACACCACACTAACATCACACACACCACACACAACACACTAACACCACACACAACACACTAATGTCACACACCACACTAACATCACACACAACACACTAACACCACAGTAACACCACACACAACACACTAACACCACACTAATATCACACACAACATACTAACATCATACACTACACTGACATCACACTACAGGGTGTCCGCAGGGTTTTAAAAAGTATTAAAAAGCGATAAATCAAAATTGCCAAATTTAAGGCCATTAAAAGTGTATTAGTTTTTTTAAAAATAGGTATTTTTTTTTCAGACTGAGGTTTCCTATTTTGAATGAAATTCTATCTGCTAATGTTTGCATTAGTTCGTTTAAACGTAGGCTTTAGCGTATCTGGGCACATAATCAAATATCCTCGTCTCAATTCTCAAAGTCTCAAAGTCTCATATGGATTACAGTTTTCCGTCGCTAGGACGAATTTCCGTCAACGTAGGGCGCTAAAGCTCAATTCTGAGATTGATGCAGATCAGAAGAAGAAAGTTTTGTTGGGGGGTAAACAAGCAGTGGGTAAACAAGCTTCGGCAGACAAAGTTCTGGTAAGGCTGTCTTTGTCCTTGGTTAAATTACTATTTAGTTATTCTTCCTAAAAATAATAATAAACATTATGGTTTCGGCAGTTCGTGTAAATATTGATGGCTGCGGAAAAGCCTACAGGTTACAAGCTGTTTCCCGACAGATTATTATTATTTTTAATGCATGAATCTCAACTTTGTACGCTATGTTTGATGCTGACGTCTATATTCAGTGGTCTTTCGACAACCGGGTAATCAACTGGCTTATGTCCAGACAACCATCAGCGTTGTCATGGGCAAATGCAATTTCTGACCGCTGGATGAAAGACACTGCGTTTAAGGACTGGCTCAAGCCTGTAGTAGGGAATAACCGGCTTATTGTTCGGTATGTAAAAAAAGTCGATGTCAACTGGATGGGAGCTAACGCACTTCGGTCGCATATACAATCCACTAAACGTAAAAATGGAATGCGCGGTTGGCGAGAGCAGTTAACTCCTCTTTTAACTTTCTGTGCTGCTGCGCCAGTTTGTTGGAACTATGTCTTCATTTTATGTAGTTTTATTTTACTCAAATAAATATGCAATATGTGGTCAACATCAGTGAGTCTGTAAATCTATTCTGTTGTACAGTGTTATATGTCAAAATCTGAGTAAACGTTAGAATGGTCATTGATTAAGACTTGCAACTCTGAGTCGTGATGGTTTTTAAAAAAAATCCAACGGTAGTAAAAATGGTATTAAATGGTATTAAATTTAACCTAAGATTGCTGTACATACCCTGCACTAACATCACAAAAACACACTAACAACACACACAACACACTAACATCACATACAACACACTAATATCACATTAAAACCCCACACACCACAATAACATCACACTAACATCACACACACCATGCTAACATCACACTAACATCACACACAACACAATAACATCATACTAACACCAGAAAAACACCACACACAACACGCTGACACCACACTAACACCACACTAACATCACACTAACATCACACTAACAACACACAAACAACACACACACACACACACCACACAAACAACACACTAACAGAACACTAACATTAACAGAATATATGGTAACAACATTCATGTTTTAATGAAAGATATGGAACTGCTTCCCAGAGTCACAAAAAGCACTGCTGCAGTGTGAACAGTTTATACACCTGGCAGCACTGCCCAGCATCTTTAAAATTAAAATCCTTCTTTCTGCAAAAAATTGTAGATGAGTGACTTACGGCCTAAAAAGAAAAACTAAGCATTGCACCACTGACTCACTGACAGATTCAGCAACTCTGATTAAGTGACTGTATGAGTGAACTCCATTAGATCATTTTTATCCAAACCCAAATGGAGGAACAGATCTTACATTTACTGCCAACAAAATCACACAGTCAAACAAAGACAGAAGTGGAAGAAAATGAGCCATTTTTTTTCATCAGAGATCAGGGTAACTTTGTGAAGCCAGACGATGACACCTGAGAAAAGCTCAGCAAAACTCCTGTCCAGACTGTACTACACTGTTCTACTCTGCACCACACAGTACTACACTGCCCTGCACTGTGCCACACCGTACCACACTGCACTGTACCACACAGTACCACACTGTAGAGGTGTGAACCTTCACTGATCTCACGATTCGATAATGGTTATCATGTCAGTGATTCGATCACGATGCATCCCATCAACGTTCTACATTACTGTTGCAGCTCATTTTGCTCTGCCACGCCCCTTGAGACACCTGTCACCAAATAATTTGCATACTAACAGTGATCAGATGTTTTCAAATACAAGCAGTGAGATGTAAACTTCCGTTTTTATTCAACGAAAACGGAAAATGTGAACAATAATTGGTTTGAAGGTAGACCTTTTTGCAGTAACCACATCTTTGGTTGTGGGGGAAACCTTTTTTGTGTGACATGCTTTACACATTTTTGGCTGGCACACATGAGGTGAATAACGTCAGTGAGTTGAGAGTTACCGCTACCCAGAGAAGCGCTGTACTCAGATCAGGCACAGTCACTACCGGGACCACTTTTTAACTAGGTTTTTAAAGCTGTCGCCAGAAAATCAAGCAATGTCATTATCAGATATGATGATTATGTTCTGCCACTGCATCGATGCACAATCATCCACGTTTGCATCGCAATTAAATTATTTTGCAGCCATTTAGAAAACTTCACTGTGCCACACTACACTGCACTGTATCACATTGTACGATAGCTCACTGTACCACACCACACTGCACTGCACTGTACCACACCGCATTCATACTATCATCTCATTCATGATTTTTCCAGTGGATAGGAGGTAGCTCCGTGGGGTGGAGGTAGCTCAGTGGGTAGGACGCTTGCAGACCAAGAGGTCATGGGTTCGAATCCTACCTTCAGCATACCACCACTGGGTCCCTGAGCAACCTTAACCCGAAGTTGCTCCAGGGAGACTGTCCCCTGTAATTAGTGAATGTAAGTCGCTTTGGATAAAAGCATCTGCTAAATGCCATAAATGTAAATGTAAATACTGCACTGTACCACACTGATACCACACTGTACTGTACAATCCCACACTGATACCATAGTGTACTTTACTATACTGTATTGTATACTGTACTGTACCACACTACACTGTACAACACTGATTCCACACTGCACTGCTACCACACTGCACTGCTACAACACTGATTCCACACTGCACTGCTACCACACTGCACTGCTACAACACTGATTCCACACTGCACTGCACCGCACCACACTACACTGTACAAGACTGATTCCACACTGCACCACACTGTACTGTACAAAACACTGATTCCACACTGCACTGCACCACATTGTACTGCTACCACACTGTACTATACTACACTGTACAACACTGATTCCACACTGTACTGATACCACACTGTACTGGACCACACTGTACCGTATCTTGTTCACGTCCCCGGATAAATAAATACTTTTCTGCATAAAAGTTTTATTTCCATATGGTCGGGCTGGTGATACATTTTCAGGTCTCGGTTTATGTTGAAGCACTCATCATTCTTGAGAATCTGGACCTCTTCTCTCGGCTTGAACAGATCAACTTTACACATAAAAAATTTGACCAGAGCCTCCAGCTACTGGATGAGACTATTTGCTGAACATTTGGCCTCACCTTGTTCACAGAGAGTCCCGGAGTAGCTGGGCAGACAGACGCAGGTGAACGAATTCAGTCCGTCAATACAGGTGGCACCATTATGGCAGGGGTTCGACTGACATTCATCAACATCTGTACAGTTAAAAACAACCACAAACACACTTCATGACACACATTAACACACTGACTGTCTAAAAAAAGACATAGAGGAAAAGCTGTAAAGGCAGCGCACCGTGTTCACAATGACTCCCGCTGAATCCGGAGACACACAGACAGGTGCTGCTTTTACCATTGAAGTGACAGGTTCCTCCATTTTTACACACATTCACTTCACACGACATGGAATCTGAAAAAAAAAACTTTATTTGAATTTCGCCCCTTAAATCATCAAAACAGTGTTGAATATTGATATGACAGTGTTTAATATTGATATGACTGAGCCCAGGGGTGCCAGAAGCATTTTTAATGTGGGGGGCACACATCTGTCTACGTCTCATGATTGGTGGTGTGGAGCTGGGGTTGGTGCGTGCATGCAAAGTCTTGCCCGCTTAGTCCTCATTATCTCAGATCTTCATTTTGTTCTCGTCATCTCAGATCTCCATTTAGTTCTCATTATATCAGCTCTTTGTTTGTCCTCGTTATTTTAGCTCTTTGTTTAGTCTTCATTATCTCAGCTCCTCGTTTAGTCCTCATTATCTCAGCTCCTACTTTAGTCCTCATTATTCTAGCTCCTAATTTAGTCCTGTGTATCTCAGCTCATCATTTAGTCCTCCTTATTTCGGATCTTCATTTAGTCCTCGTTATCTTAGCTCCTAATTTAGTCCTCGTTATCTCAGCTCCTAATTTGGTCCCCATTATCCTAGCTTCTTGTTTAGTCCTCCTTATCTCAGCTCTTCATTTGGTCCTCGTTATCTCAGCTCTTCATTTAGTCCTCGTTATCTCACCTCTTCATTTAGTCCTCATTATCTTAGCTCTTCATTTAGTCCTCATTTTCTCAGCTCATCAATTAGTCCTCATTATCCTAGCTCCTCATTTAGTCCTCGTTATCTCACATCTTCATTTAGTCCTCGTTATCTCGCCTCTTCATTTAGTTCTCGTTATCTCGCCTCTTCATTTAGTCCTCATTATCTCACTCTCTTCATTTAGTCCTCGTAATCTCAGCTCCTCATTTAGTCCTCATTATCTCAGTGCCACTTTAGGAGGTGAATTAACGCTGCACTGTGGTGTTTGTGAACACGCCAAATTCTACATCTACTACTTTAAACACAACACTGTGATTTATTTACATTTAAATACCACACTATCATTATTTTTGGTTAATTTCACTTTCGTTAATTGGGTTTGCTCATTACTAACTGTACAAACATCTTAGACCTTAAAACCACATTGGGAAACAATACCGGGCAGGTCTACTGTGTGCTCATGATCAGCTCCAGGCTGCTGTGTGGTGGAGATCACCCCCCTAGGTGGAGGTGCAGCTTCTACTATCCATGGCCTGTAGAAACCATTGAAGTCCTCGCCAGGTGGCGTGGTCTGAAGGGATGAGAAGAATCCTTCTGTGGCTGCAGACTGAGAACTTGACTCTGCATGTGTCTCCAGATAACTGGAGGAGAGAACTTTCCCAGTGGAGGATGGAGACAGAGTGGCTGGAAAAAACATCTCCGACGTGTGATCTTCAGAGATGGGGGCTGCAGTTTTATGATCAGCTGCAGTGAATTCAGATTTCGTCTCCGTTTCCTTCTCCATGTCTGTCATGGAGATGCTGATGGTTGAACTGGGTGTTGTAACTGTGGAGGCTGTTACATGTTGGTCGTGTGCCTCAGGCTGCAGCCTCACCTTAGCTGTTAGAGTCTGTTCACTTTCCTGAATGAAAAATGACTTGATGGTTGCTGTGGTCACACCAGGCTCTCTTGAAATGATGGATAAAACTGCACTTTCTGCCGTCTGTCTTTCCTTCGCTGACGGGGGAATCTCAGTTCTTTCAACATCATCTGGCTCTGGTTTAGTATCAGAGGGAACCCGTTCAGACGAATCCTCCTGCTGAGAGACTGAAGAGAGGCTTTTTCCTACAGTAATGGAAGAAGTCAGGGAAGCAGTCTGGCTTGGAGTTGAGGTTTTGTAGAGAAGGGATGAAGTTGTATAAGCAGGGGATGCGCTTGGTTGTGGTCCTTCAAGTGGACTTGCATCTTGCGCAGAGCTGTCCTCAGCTGTGGCAGATCCTTCAAAGTCATCTGTGGTATTTTGGCTTTTCCCAGTGGTGTGACCTACAGTGGTACTATATTCGATAAAGGATGATGTGGTGGCAAATTCTGTTCCTTGTGTTTTCAATGTCTTTTCTAAATCGTGGATTTTAAATCCATCAGTGACCACCTGATCTGTACTGTTAGAATCTTTTGTTGGTGGGATTTCCTGTTGTGGTAACTCATTATCATCAATGATGTGTCCACCAGAGCCCTCATAAAAAGTGGATGATCTGTGAACAGAGGTTTTGCCTGATGTCAGCTGCGTGGTTAGAGTGGGAGGGCTCTCGGATGTCATGGGAGTCTCGTGTAAAACATTTTGTGTGGAACTAAGTTCAGGTACTACTGAAGAATCGGTGACTTCCATCACTTCTATCTCTGGTTCTTCCAGAATCTTCTCAAGTTCTACTGGCCTTGCGGTCTCAAACTGGTCTCCTCTGGCCTCCTCAGTCTTTGGACTGAGAATAATCTCTTGCTTCCCATTGATAAAGGTCAGAACTGGGATGTCGGAAGAAGAGGATGAATTCTCTCCAACTAAATCAGACACTTCAAGCATCTTCAGTATGTCATCAGCTTAAAAAAACAGAAACAAATAATTCAAACCTTTAAACATCTTCATCGCATCCAATATCTAATCTGAAGACATCTCAGTGAAACATCTGAAGAATCCCTGTAACATGGTGTCTGCTGTTTTCAAACTATTCCCGTTTCAGAGAATAAGCTGCTGAGGAATTTGTTCAAATCAGCGTTTGTGGATTTGGCTCAATAGTCCTAATGCATTTAGCACAATTTAAAAAGCGTCTATTACACAGTACAGACATAGTATTAATAATGTGAAGAAACAAATACTGTTCTGTTTTAGTGTTCTGTATTGATATGCATCGATATATCAATATTGTTGACAATACACAATATTTTCACACCTGTTGCCTGCAATCATCAAATATAGGTAAATGAGCTTACCTGATGTTTTATTTATTTGGACTAGAATGACTTTAATTGGAGATTCGGAGTCAGATCTATTTCCCTCTTCTGCAGTCACCGTTGTTTCTTCAGTGGCGTAAGGGCTCACAGAGGTCTCAGCTGTGTAAACTGTCGTGTTCAGGGCCGTCACTGAGCCTTTTTCACTTTCAGATGATCCCTCCTTGGGTTCTTTATACACAATAGCCGGTGTGGAAGGTTCTTGCTCTGAGATGGGGGACTTTAGGGTGGTTGTCATTTGTGTTGAGGGTTCTAAAAAATCTTCACCTGCTGTTCTGTCAGCTTCGGAGACGTCCTCTATGTCTAGCTGAGGAGTCGGTGTGCTCTTCCTGGTGGGAAGTGGGGGCAATGCCTCCACTTTATTAGCACTCTGGGACTCCACATCATCATAGTCTGATGGAGCCGGACTTGTGGGTTCTGGTCCTGATGAAACAAGAAGTTCAGGCAGGAATGTCAGTTATAAGAAAAAGGTAATATTCAAAGTAGGTTCTTCTGACTGAAGACTGCACAGAACCTGGCACCAAGAATAGCTCATTTTACCTAAAATGAAACACCAGTGGATAAACGGTGACCATTTAAGTGCAGTAACTGGCGATTGCCCAGTGTTTTAGGGGAACGCAGCTCTTGTTGTGCCAACAGCAGTGCAGAAGTCTGAGCATTTGATTCTTTGGCTCGTAAGAAAACATTTTTAGAAAATGATGCTTCATAACTGGGTCGAGCAAGACGTAAATGTATTTTTAAACAGAACTTCTTTTCCAAAATGACTTGGCATTTCTGAGCTGTTTGCCTTCATGACCATTTCTGGGCATTACGGCATGTTCGATCTTCCTATTTAAAACGTGTGCAACACTGGTGCCAGCCCATTAAAACAGACACTGCAGCAGTTGGAAATTCTTAAGGCTCTGGATTAAAATACATAAAGTGGCGATACAAAAAGTAACGATACATAAAGTGTTATTTAAATTGACTCTAAAAAGAAAGCAACTTTATTGCCATGGTAGTGTGTATATTAATATAAGAACATGTTCTCTACAGAGGATACTCTTCTATATGAAATATTAAAGGTATTAACCTTTTTTCACTTCGCAAATGTATGAACACATTAACAGCTGGAAAATGGGAAGCTATAAACTGTCTGTCTGAGATAAGTGCCACCCCCCACCGCCCAATCACTCGTGTTTTTCTGTTCTGCTGCAGCTCTCAGTGTTCCCTGTCCCTCACAGCCGTCCACTCTGCCTCTCTCCCAGCTGTTCGACATTAGGGACATGTCCTCCTTTCTCAACAGCCCTATGATGTAAAACATGAGGCACTTATTCCTCCTCTGAAACCCCCCGGGCATCTTTGTGAATCACACCCACCTCAGCTCTGTTTGTTCTGTGATATTAGATAAGGGAAAGGGTTTTCTTTTTTAAAGATTTTCGGAAATTTTCAGAGCTCAGGAGATACCAGACCAGGGGTTTTTTTTCATGCTCTGGGACAGTCATTTTGAAATGACTACAAAGACTACATTGATCAAAATCGTAGCTATTTCACTTCAGAAGTAATATAGTAATAATAATAATAATAATAATAATAATAATAATAATATGAATAATAATAAACAGCCCTGAAGTCATCCCTATAGTCATCAGCTGATGCTGGACATCTTTCCAGGCCATCATGTTCTGCCAGCCCTATGATAACAACAATTTTCAATTCAAATTTCTCCTGAGGAGGTTCTTCTCTTTAGTGGGTGAGATACGTGTTCAGTGGAGACCAGCTTTGAAGACTGACTTAGATTTCCACTTTTTTCTTCTTGATTTGATATAGTTCAATCAAATCAATTTTACTGTGGGGCAGCTGAGTGGCCTTGCGGTTAGGGCTTTGCCGCTGTGATCAGGAGGTTGTGGGTACAAATCCTAGGACTGCCAGTGTCATCACTGAGGTACCCTTGAACATGGTACTGTCCCCACACACTGCCCCCGGACACCCCGTTGGTGGCAGCACCCTGTTGCCTGGTGAATGGGTTAAATGCAGAGGAAAAAAATCACACTGTTCACACTGTGTGCCACTTTACTGTAAACTGCTGATTCTGACACCCCTTTTTTAGATATATCACGATCTGCCTCACTACTGAAGGCACTTCTTTGGTCCTCAAGCTGAAAGATAACATCAGCAGAATCCCAGCAAGATGTGCTGAAGTATGCTCTGGACCTTGTGTAGCACATGTTAATCATAGAGTAAAGCTGGCCAAGAAGCAACTGAGCAACCAAATTACAAATCAAATTACAAACCAGCTGTTGAGAAAAGAGGTAAATGTGTGAGTTTCTATGGGTAAAAATCCAATAATATTCATGATTTTGAAGAAAACTGACTCCAGTTTGTTTTTGTTCTATTCTTATCTTCTTCCAGCTGAAGACTGAGGCCAGACAGCAAGCATAAAGAACCCTGGGTGCTGGGGGTGGGGGAACAACACAGGATCCAGTCATCAGTGCTCATGGCTGAAAAACTGATCTCAGAAGACAAAGGTTTGATTAAACGGCTCTTATAATGCAGGACTGCAGGCAGATTTTGTGCAGAGAAGGGAAGAATGTGCTGGAATATCAGGCTCCCCTGAGAGAGAGAACACGATCCTCACAGCGTTCCCACCCAGCAGAGAGGGAGAGTTCAGTCCAGAACCGGGCCTGACCGAGACACAGCTGTTAGTATGTGACGCCCTGTCTCTCTGTGTGTCTCGATCTCTCTCTCTCTCTCTCTCTCTCTCTCAGTCTCTTTCTCTCTCTCTCTCAGTCTCTCTCTGTGTCTCGGTCTCTCTCTCTCTCTCAGTCTGTCTCTCTCTCTCTCTCTCAGTCTGTCTCTCTCTCTCTC
>JBBPDC010058968.1:0-11094 GCA_037974485.1 Hemigrammopetersius urotaenia
ACATCTGGCATCTGACATGTCATAAATCATAGGGTCATAAATCATTTTTGACATAAAGTATATACTAAAACTACTGATGTGCCCTATCATGGTCTGACCATCACACAATTAACCTCAGCAACCGACTGTAACAGTTTTCATAGAGATGACATTAATTGTTTTTACTCTGCCTTTTACACCAGCTGTAATTAAAGAGTACACTAAACCGGGCAACCCTTGTCCTGATAACACTGTACCACTGTTATGCATACCTAACACCTGGTTCTGTCACCTTCATTATTCACTGTTCCTCAGGTTCTTAAGTCAAAGCCCATTTATCAACTTACCATCACTGTCCCCTGGGTCTCAAGGTCCTACATCCATGGAAAAAGAATATTTTTTTTCACACCACTAAATGATGCTACATATGTACTATGGTTTTAACTAAACTCGATAAATCAATAAAGAGAATTCCTTGGTGCTAAAAGATGTTCTTGCTGCTATAAATATCCATCTGTCTAGGTTTCAATACCTGTGTCCATTATTTTGAGAAAGCATTAGGGGTTACACCAGCCCTTTCCCACACCTGAAACTAGTTTTGAGCTGACTAGGCGTTTTAGTTCATATAGGTGAAAATAGGATGATATTTGTGGATGGTCTAATATAAATGCTTATTTTGTTTTTAGACTACAGGTTCTAGAGGTCAAGGTTCTGCTATGGAGGATAGTGTTGCATTTATTATCGCAGGCAGAGTGAACATTAACACAATGGTTGTAATATGTAAAAGAAAGAAAATCCCTTTTTACATAAGATTAATTTCTGTTTCTTCATTATTCTCAGATTGTGCCCCAGTCAAGTAAGAAACAGTTGCTGGCCTCACACAATATGTAACATAATTAAAAGATACCCTCTGAAACAACTTTAAACCATTAATACCCATTTCAGGTCTTGTGTTCTTCTTAACACTTCTTACAAGCCAGTAAGCCTGTATTCTGCAGCCCAGCAAACTGTGTCCAGTAGATTAGATGACTCGCCAGTGCCTCTAATTATAGAATAATGATTCAGAACTGGAGACGTGGGTCAATACCCCAGGAGTCAAGGCAGAGGAGGAGCATCCTGTCCTCCTGGATTTTGTTGTGATATAGTTGTTAAAAGTAAGAAACCCTCAAGTGGATGTCACTAACCTGCATACACAAACATAAGAATGATCTCCCTGGTTAAGACAGAAAAAGTGTCTTAGCTGGAGGTTTTGATATTATGAGTAAGGGCCACTCGAGATGAAGAGATGCCCGGAGTAAGAAATGCTCATTAATTTATGTGCCGATTCAGTGTTAGGTCATGCAAACTTGCCTCCTGGTCAAGTGCGTGCAAAAAAGAAGGAGACCAACAGTGTCTTGTACAACTTTGCTGCGTCTCTGCGGTTTGAGCTTGAGGCTTACCATATTTTTTATGCACTGTAGAAAATCATTTAGCACATGCTGAACATTTGAAAGCTGATCTAACTACCCTAACACTTTAGTTTAGACACTGTATAACATAATATTCTAACTGCATTGTCAGTCCAGACCCCTGCTGTGAACCTGTAGCCCAGCCTGGGATCTAATGCCTCATTGTGGTGATCAGTTTGTCTCTGAATGCTAACAAACATGTTCAGGTTAGTGTAGCCTAAGGCTTTGTTCACATTGCATCTTTAGCAATGAGTGAACTAATGTCTGTGAAAATTTACATTAAGGAACAGTCTGGTAGGTATGAGATGATTTTCGCATATTTTTACATCCTTCAGGTCTTTTGTTTCTCAGACCATCTCCAGTTGATGACAGATAAAATGAATGTTAAATTAACTGTCACAACATCTACTACCATTTACTTGTAACCTTTGGATTTTTTGTATTAGACGCGTAATGGCTTGTTGCTAAATGGATATGTTATCAAAAACATCTTGAATGTAAATGGCAAAATTGGCTGTTTGCTGGATAAATACAGACATTCGGAAAACAGCAGCATTCATGTATTCTGTGTCCTTTTGCTCCCATTCAGTGAGTCTCTGGTCTCCCTGCTCACACACCATTACACATTTTAGACCAAAGATTTCTGTCTTCCCATGGGGGAAGGTCTCTGGCAACACCAACTTTCTTGTTGCACATTCTGACTAATCAAAAACCTGATCAAACTGAGCTTAAATTAAATTTTATTACCAACAAATGTGACTTGATTATGACAGATTTCATGTGAAAATCTGTCCTGCTCTAGCCAGATGTGCTGATAAATGAACAGTCAATAGATCAATGTTTTCTGTGGCTTTGAAGTAGTTACGAAATGTGCACTATATGTGCACATATATGGAACTAATGCAATGGTACTGAAAACGTAAAGTAATCAGTTGCAATTCCATTTATGGTTCCAATTATCAAGGATGAAATGCTGCCTTCTGAGAGATAACACTTAATGTAGCACAGGAAGAATTAAGCCACTTAGACTGACAAATAGACTCACCATGGTCTGGTTGATTAACTCTGGATGAGTTATGACCTCGGAATTCAAGGAAGGATGGAAATGCCATAAACTGAGTTAACATGGATCTTGAGCCAAGTATTCTGGACTATATAGTATATCTTCAGAGGGAACAAACCCCGAAAGTGCACAAGCACTACTCATTCTTCAGTACAAACAAATCCCTCAGTGCTTAAATTACTTAGAATGGGCTCTTGTCTATGCAGCATTTCATAAGACACTGTTATTTTATATGCAAGACGGATTACATTCATAAACATCATTCTCTTGTCCACAGGACATTCATTGCAATCATCTGATGGTTTTTAGAACATTCACATTCAACTCATGGTACCACAAAGAATAGGAAGCTTTAAATTAATCTCTAATGGGATTCAAAGCAACAACATTCTCGAAAAATGCTTTAACCTCAGAGGTAAAAATGATTATGTTCTTTAATGCAGTATTTTTTCCTCACAGAGGAATTGTGTCTCTGCTGGTTTGAGTTCATGTCATTGATTAGCCATCGATTACCACGGCAAGAGCTGTGCTGCTGCGAGAGAGAGGACTTTATTTATTATTATCATTCAAAGCTCAACATATTGTATCGGAACCAATAACATTTGCTACGTTCATTCGACCCGGTAACACCTAAAACTGTTAAAGCCTGTTTCTGCTGATTGATGTCTGACAGACATGGCCGCTCAACTTCTTTTCTGCATCCCCACCTATCTTTTCTTCATATCTCCTTAATGTATTCTCTCCATCCACCAGCCTCAGGCTTAGACTAATGCAGCCAGACAGCCTGGAAAAAACACTGCCCACTCAGCTAATGCTGAGAGAGAGAGGGAGAGAGAGAGGGAGAGAGAGAGGGAGAGTAAGAGAGTGAAAGAGAGAGAGCAAGTGAGAAAGAGAGAGAAAGAGAAAGAAATAGAGTGAGAGAGAGAGAGAGAGAGAGAGAGAGAGAGAGAGAGAGTTAGTGCAGAGTGAATAAGAGTGATAGAAAGGAAAGATAGAGAGCAAATAGACAAAGAAAACAGAAAAAAGGGAGAGGCCCAGAGCAAGAAAGTGTCAAGAAGATGGAGAGATGAAGGGAAGCAGTAAGTGAGAAGTGAGAGTGTGAGAGAGAGTTTTTAAAAATCGTCCCACCTTGCAAGAAACAACACACACATACACACACACACACACACACACAAAGAATGAAATTTTGATACTGATTGAGCTTGATACTAGGCTGCTGGACAGTCATATAGTGCTTGTCAAAATGGTTTCATGTACTTAGACTTTTCCAATCCAATAGTGCTTGTAGCCACATGGGGTTGATATGAAATAAGAGATTTGTGTCCATATGTGGACATGTCCCACAGTTTCTGTCCCATGCAATGCGATAGACACAAAGTACTTTTTTGGCTAATAGCTCGACAACTGTTTACCAAAAATGACAATTTTTTATGGCTCATGAGCCTTTTTAAACTTTGTGTCCATTGCTCTTCTTCAACTTTTGTAATTTTCCATTCAGTTCTTGCACTGATTGTAGCTGTCACGGTTCGGTCAGCGGCCGTTGCTTTTCTATTTTCACCCTGTTTTTCTGTTTATGTTCAGGTTCTTTTATTTGGATAGTTCTGTTTACGTGCCCTTTGTGTTCCAGCTGTCTGGTGTCTAGTGTTGATTACGTTCCATATTTAAGCCTGGTTCTATTTGTTGTTCCTTATCGGTCCATCACCTCATTTCACCCTGCCCTTGTTTATGCTGTGTGTTGTTCCTGTTCATGTTTATAGCGGCCACAGAGCCTTGTTTTATTTTCTCCGTTTTGACTCAAATAAAAGTAGCCACAGCATGGATTCCTGTGTTCCTGCCTGTTCCTGTTTCCCCAGAGGAGTTGCATGGTCGGGGGCTCATGCTCCCAATTGTGACAGTAGCTTCGTCAGTGCTAGCTTTATGTGGTTGTGTCCTTCTAGATTTTCTCTGCTTAGTTTCTCCAACTCTGCTAATATTTTAGATTCCAAATCACGCATGCTTATATAAGCTACATTGACCCCAATATTTCACTAGCCCAAAGAATTTGAATGTTTTTTATCTTGTGAGTTCTCTTATTTTTTTTAGCCTTTACTGACAAATGATGCCATGCTACATAACATTTTTAAGAAAAAAGGAATCTACATTTTATCTTAATTCTTTTCAAGTAACATAAAATACAATGTCAGGACTGGGTGTCTGGAGTCAGTACAGTTTAAAAATAATAACTGCAATGGAACATGATACATACTATTGAAGATACCACTCCCATGACAGTGTCTGTACCCTATCGGGCAGCCAGCCTGATAGTGACTCAAACTGTCGAGGTTTTGAGTTTACAACTCTCACAACCCCCATACAATTTACACCATTAGCCTTGTCCGACTACGTGGGTGAACTAGTTTAGTTGCGTGCGGTGTAAGAATAAGCAGTGTCTGATCACTGTCAAAGGAACAGATCTGTGGTGCAACTTGAGGACCCCTGCACCTTGGTAATAACTTAATAGTAAGCAGTCAAATTAAAAGCATCTCAAATAAAAAAGTGAATTTCTCCACTGAATATAAGTAATTGGGAGAAAACCTACTCATAATTTACTGTATAGCGATAAAGCAAGTAATAAAGTTATAGTCTCACAAAATTGTGCTTTGTTCCTTCATTTTCATATCAGATCTTTATGTAAAATACAAAAGTCTTTGCACCTTGATAACCATGCTGTTTTGTTAACTTTCTTAGTGAACAGTAGTCAACACCCTCTGCAGAGCACATTTTAATGCATAATTATTATAAACGACATGTAGTCTGTGCAAAAGTTATGGCACATTTCATTTGCACTATAATTTACAGAAAAATACCACATTTATGTGGTTAAACTAATGTAGTGAACAGCAGGTCATGTAATAACATTAAACAGAAAGAGGAAACAGTGCCCTGAATTTATATAAAGGAAACATAACATTCATTTGCACAGGAATAAATGTTATGTTTATCATATCACAGTCTTTAAATTCATTTATTTGGGCGAGTGTGGTGTGATGTAACACATTTTTATTAATGTGGAACCAAATGGCACATTAAAAAGGCTAATCAAAACACTGTTTCATTTCATTGTCCGCTTTTTCCACTGTGTTTTCCAGGCATGCCAGGGTTAAGATTCATCTACCTTTATCTCATTACTGAGGGAATACATCCTTATCCTTGAATTTGGTCGGTTTTGCTCTGAAGTTGTTGTTCTTTCTCTTAACATGGTCTGGGCATTGAAGAGGTGAAGCAGCATCCAGTTGAGTCCCTCAGCACACACTCAAGTGTGTGTGAAGTGTATTTTTACCCACAGCTGAATAGATGAGAGTGTGACCGTGCATGTTCTCGAAGCATGTGCCCTGGGCTCAGGCTTGAGGTTTCTTGAGACTCATTTCAATTTAATGAGCTTCTGCAGTCGTATTTGATGAGAGATTGCTAATTGGAGTATGGCCTGTAATGTCGGGTAACTTGAACAGCCTGAGATCAAAATGGCGCATCACCCCAAACACCACCCTCACAAGCTCCAACCTCTATCTACCGCTGTCTCTCTCTTTCTCTACCTCTCTGTTTCTCTCTCCTCCTCATCTTATATTATCTGCCCCTGCACCAAACTATACATCCACCTACCTGTCTGAGATCAAAGTGGCGTATCACCCCAACCCCCTAAGCCCCTATCTCTCTCTACCTCTGTCTCTCTGTCTCTGTCTTTCTCTTTCTCTCTCTCTCTACCTCTCTCTCTCTCTCTCTCTCTCAACCCCCTCTTTACTCCCCCTCATTCAGCACAGAGTGATGGACTCAGAGCCCTGTTGTTCATCCAGGCTTTTCTCCACCTGATCCTGCTAATTACACCTAATTCAAAATAAGTACTAAGAGCGTCAGCTATTCAGCACATCAAAGATTTGCTGCACACTCCATAGAAAAGGGAAGAGCAGCGGAGATGCAGAAATTATCTTGATGTGCTAACAAGACCTGCTCTAGTTGACAAAAATGTGGAGGCTTGTAGATTCTGTACATCGTTCCTTGCTGCAGAAGCTGTTATGTCAGTGATATATATTCCGTTTTAGACACTGAAATTGCCTCAGTGGCCGGATAATAAGGAGACTCACTTTCAGTTTATCAGTGCACTTGAATTGCTCTTGCAGTCTTTGGTCTAAACATGTCTAACAAGCATGAAAAATGTTTCTTTTATAGTTTTTTCCTCTGGATGAATTGCATCATTGCCCAACAGAGTGAACACTTTCAGGTTATGATTTTATGATAATATCAATGTACTGATATGGCCCAGTCCTACTAGAAGGACTTTTTGATGATTGCTCTATTCTTTACGTTCTCAGTGGAGTTTTCAAACCGAGTTCACGCTAATACCTGGCTGTTTTTTTTCCTAGCTTGTTCTTGTCATCAAAAAGATTACCATAAGGTTGGTAACATTACAAATAAAGCTCCCAGTGTTCATTCTCATTTGTTTTTTAAAGAATAAAAATTTCACACACACACATACACAAGCATTCCTGATGGAGCCAACCATCATCAATATTCATCTACTAGAAAGACTACATAGAGGAGAAATCAGAGATATCAGAGGCAATATATATATATATATATACAAAAAAGAGAGAAGAGAAGGTAAATATGAAAATAGAGATGGTTGCAGAAGAGAAATGCCTTTATAAAATCAAAAATTGCTCTATATTTCTAAAAAAAACAAGAATATGAAGCTCATTCAGATGCTTCAATAGTGGAAACAGTGTTCATTAAATCCTGGATAATGATTCTGCAGAGGTTTCCCTCAGGCAGGGAGAATGATCTAAACACTTCCAACCAGAAAAAGCCCTCCATGAGCAATCAGTGATATCACAGGTACACACAGCCCACCTAGTCGTGACACTCCATTAGAGTTTCCACTGCCTACACACAAAAACACACGCACACACTCGCACACACAGGACTGCTCACAGACATATCTTCCTAAAGTACATGCACATCCACCTCTTTCTCATTTATGCAAGCAGGAAGACAGACATGCACATGTAAAAGGTGGGCAGGACCATTGTGGAATGAGTCAGAATTGTAAACAAACACTGAAAACCCTGTTGTTCTGTTCTCATTTTACTGCAGCTGATTCAAAAGAGAATGACAGTGACAGAGTGGCTGATTACTGTAATATGACAGGCAGCTCTTATTTCTACAGAAATGTGCAGACACCCCTGGAGTGTGAAGGACTTAACTGGCACTTTTCATTTAAGCAAAGGTGACAAACTCTCTCCTCTACAAATTCTCTATTTATTCGTCTCTCTCTCTCTCTGTCACGCACATTTTCACACAGACATACACACACACAAAACCACAACGTCAGAACGCGTAACATAAGAGCTAGAGGAGAGGTCCAGAGGGTATTTTGGCCTGCCTGCCTGTCGAAGCTTTTCTTTCTGTCAGTGTTCTAGAGAAACACTACACAGTCAAGAGGCAGTTAAAGAGAGAGAGGAAGAGAGAAAGAGCGAGAAAGGAAGAGAAAGAAAGAGGAAGACAGATAAAAGAAAGAGAGATCAAGAGAGCACACTGTCAGCTAGTAAGAAATGTTCTTGTTTGTGTGCATTTGTGTGTGTGTGTGTGTGTACTTCTGACATCGTCACACGCAAACACTAAAAATGTATCTGTCAGCAATCAATAGCATTTGCGGTTGCAATAAGTTTGCTCAAACACACACACACACACACACTCACACATTGAAATAGTTTGCAGTTGCCCGAGCCCTGCAATCCAGTTTGTCAGCACATCCATCATTGCGAAGCAGTGAGAGAGGTGGGGTGTAAAACAAAATCAACCCAAAGCCAAGTGGTCACTGAGGAAAGCAGGTCAGTGCGGCTCTGCCTTCACAGTTATTTGCTTGATAAATTACCAGTATACTTGTAATATATCGTGTTTATTATAAGCCAGAATCAATATAATTACACGTCAACTTCAGCAGCACAAACATCAGTAATGAAAACTGAAAGATCAATAGTTTCAAACTTATGATTGTTCCTCTGCTCAATATAATTGCCAGTATTACAGGAACAGTACCAACTCATTAGGGCTTATTCTATACTAGCTCACTTAGAGCCTGGTCACATGATGGATTTCCATTAAACATTTAAAGAAAAGGGGACTTTTGTTTATGCAATCCTTCAAAAAAAATTCAACTTTTTAAATTATATAACATGTTTATGTTAAATGTTAAGCTTTACTCATTTCTATGCAAAATGACTGGACTACAGTGAATACATTTTAAAACACTATAATAATTCATTAAAAAATTAACAAAAATATATTTTAATGTATTTTTTATGAATTTTTAAATGTAATGTTTTATGGGTGAATGGTCTTTGAAAATTTATATTTCAGTCACATTTTTAAAGATACCATGAGTTATGATGACAACAAAAAAATCTTACAATATCTCCCCCTTATTAAAGGACTATTTCCTTCACTTTTTCAAATGTGCTATGACTCATTGATGGTTTAATAGTTTTAATAAATCACCGCTGCTGGAATGAAACTCTGTAATTTCATTTTTTGAATTTTTAACACAGTTTACAAGGTGTCATTTAGACTGTGTGAAACTTTCAATATATATGGACCAATAATAATAGTCTAAAACACTTGAAAAGAAATAATGCTCCATTACCTTAAATGAATAGTTTTTCCTGTAAATGTACTGTTGACAATATGGTAATTATTAACCTTTATAATGCTCCTTTTTAAGAAAAAAATATTATAGTTAAGGGGCCTATTATGCACCACATATCTTGTATATCTCACACTTTCAGTATTGGGGTCACTGTTTTTGTCATGGTCAGGCCAGTGGCCGGTCAGGGTCACTGTTTTCAGTTTGCCTTTTCTGATTTGTTCTGTTCCTGTTCCTGGTTTGGTGTGCTTTTATTTTGAGGGGCGTTTTTGGGTTGTCTGTCATGTGTTCTGTATTAGTCCTGTCATGTGATTAGAGTACACCTGTGTCATGTTTAGTTTGCTCATGTGTCTGTGTATTTAAGCCTGTGTGTTTCAGTTCGACCTTATCGGTCCATCGGCGCTTTAAGAGCCTCCTTAGTTTACTGCTGTTTAGAGCCTTATGTGTGCTCTGCTTCTGCCGGCGCTTCGTTTCTGTTTTGGCCCGCGTGCCTCCTTTTCTTTGAATAAAACTCAAGTTAACATGGAATCCTGGTTTCCAGCCTGTTCTGTTCAAGGAAGCTCTCGTTCGTGACAGTTTTGGATTTTTGGTTGTTGAATTCATATCCTTAGACTTTACCAATCAACATGTATGTTGGTGTGCTTGTAGTCCCACATGTCTGAAACTTCACACTAGGCCCCTCTAAAAAGGGGTAAGAGGCCCATGACCCCAACTCATTAGAATTAATTCACCTACTGAATAATGTAAATCCCAAAATCAAGTCAATATCTTATAACACAAAGGTTCAAACCTCCAAAAATGTGACACAATGCATGACTACCACATTCTTTGGAAACCCACCAAACACATTTCAATATCTTAAGAATCACACAAGCTACATATGAAATGCTTTTTTGGCTAATCATTTGGCTGTTTGCCCACATCTGATACAGTTCCACTTAGCATGCTTAACAAAATAAAATAAGATGTACCCAGTAAAAAGAGCAGAGCCGTAGATCAATCTGTAATGACTGAGAAAGCTAGATAACATTGAGAATGTCTAAACAAGAAGGTCTAAAAACATCAACATCCAGAAATGCCTTATTTTTTAAATAATGAGGAGATCAAAACTTGTCAAGAAATGGCTGTAAAGTCATTTCATTATGATTTTCTCAGTTTTCTTTATCATTATAACTTTCCTCAATGTTCCCAAAAGGTCTACTACCTTATAAACTCTTTAACTTAAAATGTGTTTCAAGGCTGCCTTTAAAGTTCTCTAGGAGATCTATAAGATTTGGTAGTTCCTGTTTAGTTAATAGTTAATTTTTCTAATGATCAGTTCACTTGTACCTGTAGAGCAAATAATCCAACTAACTTACTCCACTGTAGCTAATATTTAGATGTTAATGCAGCATTCCAACTTAGTTCCTGCACCTATTAACAACAAAACAGAATGATCCGAAAGTCTGTATTCAACATTATTTATTATTTAGTATTATTCATGGTAGCCCAACCTCTAACTTAAAAGAAGTTTATGCCTAGGAGTTGAATCTACATTGCATAGGCTATTGCTGGATAAAACAACAGCAAATATTAATATGGCAGGTGATTCCAAACATTTGACTGATTATTACATAAACACATATGTACTTTGCATGTTATGACCCTTTTATGGGTCATAACATGCAAAGTGACAATTAAAAAATGCTTTTAAAATATTACTATCGTTGTCACATGTATTAAACAGTCTTTTCTGATTGATGAGAAAAATTAAGTATTCTGTAGGGACACAGTGGTTGTCATTGATTTATTCTTCATCATAATATGTTTCTTAAGCACCAAGGAAAAAATATGAGCTATTTTTGTGTACACCATGTGTGTTTGTGTGTGTGTGTGTGTGTGTGTGTGTGTGTGTGTGTGTGTGTGTGTGTGTGTGTGTGTGTGTGTGT
>JBBPDC010058978.1:0-11094 GCA_037974485.1 Hemigrammopetersius urotaenia
GAGAGAGATAGAGAGAGAGAGAGAGAGAGAAGGAGGAAGAGAGGGAGGGAGAGAGAGAGAAGGAGGAAGAGAGAGAGAGAGAGAGACGGAGGAAGAGAGGGAGGGAGAGAGAGAGAGAGAGAGAGAGAGAGAAGGAGGGAGAGAGAAGGAGAGAGGGAGAGAGAGAGAGAGAATGAGAGTGAGAGAAGCAGGGAGATAGAGAGAGAGAGTGAGAGAGGGAGAGAGAGAGAGAGAGAGAGAGAGGGATGGAGAGAGAGAGAGAGCGAGAGAAAGAGGGAGAGAGAGAGAGAGAGAGAGAGAGAGAGAGAGAGAGAGAGAGAAGGAGGAAGAGAGGGAGGGAGAGAGAGAGAATGAGAGTGAGAGAAGGAGGGAGAGAGAGAGAGAGAGAGAGAAGGAGGGAGAGAGAGCGAGAGAGAAGGAGGGAGAGAGAAGGAGAGAGGGAGAGAGAGAGAGAAATGAGGTAAAAGTGACAGATTGAGAAACAGGTGAGGATACAGTTGAGAAAATGAACGAGTGACTGACACCTGGCTTTGAATATTTAATTGTTACCTTAATTGTTTAATTTAATTGTTACTCATTAACCGGCCATGTCCAGTCTTACTTGTCCTGATTCAGGCTACGTCTCGGTCTGAATTTGACGGAAAAACAGCATCCCCTTCTTCTCCCCCCCCCCCTTTTTTTTCCTGTTGAGATAATCCAAGCAAAACTAATGATCCGAAAAGCAAGGCCTCATCAAATATTTAGCGCTCGCGGCAGCACCAGCAGGCTGGCTCCAGATCTCTCAGCCTCAGAGCACGCCAGGGTCCGTCCGAACACGTGAAGGCCCCGGACTGGACAGCGCCTGTCATGTTGTGAGTGGCAGGCCTTCATGTTGTCAGTTGGAAGAAACTGCCCTGAATGATCAGCAGAGCCAGGAGGAGCCTCCGGACACGAGCGAGCGCCGCGTCCTCATTCTTCAGATGATGACCCTTTAGCAGTGGCCTCTCTCTCTCTCTCTCTCTCTCTCTCTCTCTCTCTCTCTCTCTCCCTCTCTTCTCTTCATCCACGTTCCTCCCTGCACTGTTTTCATGTCATTTTGTAGCTGTAGTGATTCTGCAGACATGGTCTAGATAAATTAATTTGAGAATAGTTTCCGCTCGCTGGGGGGGACCATTCGGGTTCACATGAATCACCAGCTCTGTCTCAAAACATGGCGGTGCGTGCCGAACAAGAAGACCCCGAGCGCCAAGTCCCAGACGTCTTTCTGCCTAATTGTGAAGGAAGATTACATAAACTCAAAGAAAGTGATTCATAACTGGGCGTTTAAGTGTGGATCACTATAGTGGGAGCCGTGTTGGGGGTAACGCAGTACCAAGTAATGTAGTTCAGTAATGTCATCACTTCTTCTTTTAACAAAGTAGCATAAAACAGTTTCTACATTATATATACTGAATGCAATGTGCCGCTGATTTTGCACAGGCCATACTTATATTAAAAAACACTAACCCTGTATTTAAAGTGTGTTCTCTACAGAGGATGTGCACCGACTTCCAAACAAACAACCCACACCGTTTGCCCAGAGGCGCACAAACTTTCGCACATAACTCTGAGATATATTCGAGAAAGGATTATAACTGTGCAACGCATTAACAGTCTTTCCTTGTCTGACTATGAATATAAACAAGAGTTTCCACCCTTGGAATACCATCTAACAACTGGGTAAGATTTACATTTGATTAAAAAAGGTCATTTTAAAATTCCATTAGTTGTATATCATTTTAAAGGGCCCTATCATAGCATTGTAAGTTGTTTTATGTGCCACAAACAGGCATAATTTCCAACCTCTCTTCATCATTTGAGTTAAAGTTGGTACTGTGCCATTAAAACAGATATATTTAAATGAGCTCTGTTCTGATTGGCTATCCTGTATTGTGCCTCAAAATGTAGTATGAGCTGAAACCTTCCCAGCATCAGGGTGAATGGGCTGGACTGGACTGGACTGGACTGGACTGCTGCGGGCTGTGTGTGTTTATGAGTTGGTTGTTGTGACATCACAAAAACTGAACTACAAACAAAAGTATTGAGACCTTTCCCTAGGTGGTAGCGAGTCCGGTAATCCAATTACATCTAATGAGAAGTAATGAGTAAACTGTGACGAATTACTTTTTAAGTCACCAGAGCCTTGCTAACTCTCATGTTATCGAGCCCCTCGAGTCTCGAGTCACACCTCAATAAGCCGTGATCTGCCTCGGCTTTGCTAAGAGCTAATTGACTTGCATTTCGCTCTGCTAGCGGGCCTCATTGCTACCCGTTCCACCATTCCCCGCTCCATCAAAGTTGTCAGATGAGCCTTCACAAAGCGGGACTTAATTCGCTCTCTCCTCGCTCGCTTCTCTTCTAATCTGCCGACTGGGTTTCGGGACATTCAGAGGCGCCCAGTCAGCCCTGGCTTGACTTTCGTTGCGCCGCCTCTGGCGCAGACGAGCCTCTCTGCTAATTGGTAGTAATCTCCGCAGCCCCGACGCCCCTCTCTGATAGGGAAGGAAGCTCAGAAGGAATCCCTTTTCTGCTGATTACGGCTGGGAGAAGTGACAGGCGGGTCGATACGGCGCGTGGCGGCGCTTCTGGGAAAGGGACGGACTGCTGAGCGGCACGGCGCTCCCCAGAGTGATCTTCTTATGGGTGCGCTGATGGCAACTGTCAGAGCCGCCGCTGCAGAGCAGACTGGAATATTACCGGTGCTAGAAAGGGACTGGCCAACAAACACAGTGGGGAAAGCCAATAAGCGCGAGGCGGCTACATCCGAACAGACTGTCGAGCTGCCATATTGCTGTTTCTTCTGGTTCAGCCGTCTGCTTCCTTCATATGAGCAGCTTGTATATTTTCTCTTTACCCATGTGGAAGCAACGAGACCGCTGGACCATAATGTATAAAAACCCAATTGTCAGGCCCGATTACGTCCAGCGCTTGCACCCTGCAGTGGGCCGAGAGCTACTTTGCAGCCCCATCCAGTCCCGCAGCCAAACTTGGGGGGGGGGCATAGTGATGACACTTCAATAGCTCACAATTCACTGTTAGAAAACTAAACAGATTAGTGCCTCGTATTTACAATGTGCACAGAGCAACCACGTGATCAACCAGTGGCCTTGGCACTGCCAGCTTAAAGCCATTGCTTCAATGAAAATGTGAAATTATTCCGACGAGCTCATCTAAGGGCTCTGAGCAAAGATACATGTGGGGAGTTGGGGGTTGGGGGTTGATGAGGGGGAGATATTCAGATTATTGCAATGCAACTGCTATAAGTAATAAGACGAAACAACATCTGTGCTTGTTCAAAGGTGTTTGTTTGTATTTTTATTGATGCCAAGGATGTGGTGCTAAAACATAAGAGGTTTAGGTGTCCAGAGGAAAGGTGTAGGAAAAGCTGCAGGACTGATATTGATTTTTAAACAGTAAACTTTAGCTCATGTCCTGAATGTCTTGAATATATTTTTAAATAAAAGTTTGAATTAGTTTCCATCTCGAGCTTGATCTGCCTGAATATGGGCTTGACATGATCAGCTATGTGCCACATATAAGCAATCTGTACTTCCCTACAGGATCAACGTTTTCTGATGCCGATATGGATTCTGATTGGTCACTGCTCTGTTTATTTGCATTAACCAGAGAGTGCAGGGTGTGCATGAGCAGTTAGTTGAATGTATTAGACATGTTTATTTATTGCTCTATTTTTGACACATATGACATTTTTTTCACTTAAAGGGGACATATTATGCAAAACTCACTTTAGTTATATATGAGCCGTTTGGACGGAGGGCCCAGCGTGATGTCATACTGGGCCAATTTGCACGGAACCGCCCCTCATCTGTCAAGCCCCCACCCACTAGATTAGTTGAAGATATGCCATTTTTGTCTGGTGAGCGCTATGGCTACAGGCAAAGGCAAGTCACGCGTGAAGTGTTGCGAAGAATTGCGTGGCTTTCATTTCGTTTTAGAAGGCAATGTCCCAGCAACAATCGATTTCGTTCCACCTTAAATACTGCTAAATACTGCTATTTAAGGTGGAATGAAAAATTAAAATATGGAGATATCTTCAACGTCATAGAGAATCTGTAACTACCTCAGCTTATCTGCATAAAAGTCACAGAGCCCTCAAACGGCTCGTTTTGAAAGAGACTGACAACAATAAAACTGGTGAATCTCTTTATTGAGAGTGATTTTGTGCAAAGAACTTCATGAACATGTTTTGTAGCCCATAGACCTGTTATAACTAAAGTGGGTTTTGCATAATATGTCCCCTTTGAAAGACCTCCTTGCCTGTGATGCTCGTTCAATCACAACATCAGTGTCTCAAGTTCTGCTTTTGCATTTTGACGCGTTTCTTTGCGCTTTGTAATTCCCAAGAGGTTGAAAGCATTTGACCTTTAAGTGACCCAGGCCAGATGTGACTTTGTCCCCGTCAGATGCTGCTATAGCCCAGATCTGAAATCTACCCTACATTACATAAGCCAACATGGCAACAATCGGTCTGGAAATCCGATTAATATCTATGGATGGAGGACAGACATACTAACCCTGCCCACCAAATCTGGGCAGTCCGGATTTAGTGCCCGCCTGTGATGCTGCAGCCTTCTGGCTGTGAAACCTGCGCACAAGGATTTGCCAGCATCACACAGTGAGTCCAGTCGACCCCGAATGACTTCTTTAAGGCTCTTCGTCTGGACATGCAGTTCTAGGTATTGCTATGGAACCTTTATGTCATATGGAGGAACTTGCCCGTTCACACTGATGTATTAGGGAGTGTTTCAGAGGCACAATGCAGGGCAGCCAATCAGAACAGAGCTCATTTACAGTCTTAAAGGCACAGTAACAAAAACAATATTAAACTCTCATTACCAATACAAATGTCTTTAAAGTGCCTCCAGCGAAAAGACTGAAAAGGGTCTCTAGGGAACCAAAGTGTTTGTTCTATGACATTGCAGAACCACACCCCAGGAACAATGTTCTATACAGTTACAACAACGGGTTCTTTGACTTGTAACAGTAGCAAAACCTCTGCTGCTGCTATTTTTACGAGGGCTCTTTGCGTTTTCCACAATAGAGAGGAGCAGTTTAACTAGGCAAAAAAAACTTTTATGCTTTCAGTCTTCACGGTTCTATACTGAACCCTTAAAACCCCTTTTTATAATGTTCCCAAATGGTTCTTGGTTTGGACATACAGTTCTTAGAAAGATGTAAATATACACCAATTAGCCCCACCATTAAAACCTACCTACCTTTGATGGTAAATAAGGTTGATTATCTCATTATAACGACACGCGTCGAGGGGTGGGAGATCTTAGGCAGCAAATGAACAGTCAGGTCTTGAAGTTAATGTGTTAAAAGCAGCAAAAACAGGCGCGTATAGCAGTGTCTGAGTCTGAGTGGATAGACAACTGGATCAGATCACCTCCGAAACAAAAGTTCAGGTTTTGTGGGGTGTTGCACTGGTTAATCCCAATAAAAGCATTAGAAGGACAACTAGTGAAGTAGTGACAGAACCATGGGTGCCCGAGGCTGGGAGTAAGGGCTAGCCTGTCTGGTCTGATCCCTCAGAAGAGCTACTGTAGCACAAGCTGCTGAGAGAGTTAATAGGATGGTGGTGGCCTAGTGGGTAGGACACTTGCCTCTGGACCAAGAGGTCATAAGTTCAAATCCTACCCTCAGCACACCACCACTGGGTTCCTGACCAAGAGCATTAATCCTGAGCTGCTCTGGGGAGACTGCCCCCTGTAGTTAGGGAGTGGAAGTCGCTTTCGGTAAAACTGCCTAAGCTCTCCCACCCCTTGACGTGTGCCGTTCTGATGAGATAAACTTATTTACTTCATCTATCAAACTTAATTGTGGATCTAATTGGTATATACATATTTTTAAGAACTGTATGTCCAAACCAAGAACCGTTTGGGAACATTATAAAAAGGCTTTTTTAAGGGTTCTGTATAGAACCGTGAACACTCAACGAGTGAAAGCATAAGGGGCCATTCACATATCTCGCCTAAAACGCGTGGAAAACGCGAGGCGCGTCGCTTTCTCCTTCTTTCCAAAAGAGCTCGGGCGCTTGCGCTCTGGAAGCGTCTGTCGTTGTTAAGCAACCATCAGCCGCGCTCTCCATTTCCTCCAACGAAAACCCCTCGCTGTAACTCTGCTGCACTATTTATGTGGGTGCACCACATTTTTCAAAAACTTAAAAAACACGAGGAATTTCACCAGCTGATCCAGGAGCTCCGCCTGGACAACGGGAGGCTCAAAGCCTGTTTCAGACTCGACACGGACCAGCTGGGTTATATTTTAGGAAAAGTTTGGGGGCTCGACAAATCATACAGTTCAGGAAATCCATGGACTACAATGATGAGCCGCTCCTCCGTGTTTCTGCTGAAGGCGGCAGTGTACCGGAAAAGGCGAGGAAGCTAATTGGTTGAATCTTGTCACATGACCCGCGATGCACTTGCAGCATTCTGAAAAGTTGAGATGTTTTCAACTCGACGCGGTGTGGACACGCCTGAAAAAAAGGGGGCGTCGCACCGCGTGCGCGACGCGACCACGTCGCTTCCATTATGAGCGCGTCTACATTTGAAACAATGGACTTCCGCGCGCAAAAGACGCGATATGTGAACGCCCCCTTAATGGTTATGCTTTGTTATAAATATACAGTGCCGTCGCGACTGCGCACGTGACTCACAGAACGAGTGCGTTTCACATTTTTAAAAATAGCCAGACGTGTCTCAGATGTGTCAGATGAAGACTCACCGCATAAGGACTGCATTCCTTTTGTGGGGCACCACTGTATAGAGAGAGAGAGAGGAGTGATCTGCCAGAAACAGAAAAACTCAGAAACTCGCTCAGAGCAGCTCTGTCAGCGCGTCTCGCTCGTTTCGACCCGTTGGCGGTGAGGAAGCAGACACACCCGTCACATTAGAATGTTGATTTTAAATGAATTTGGGGTCAAAATATCCGTGTCGGTGAATGAGCTGTAATTTAATTCAGGTCAAAAGTAAGTTTGCACGTTCAGCACCAACAGCCTAATTACTACATATCTGTAACTTGGCAATAGTGTATTTGTTTATGCACGTGTGTGAACCCGGGGTGGGGTGTGGGGGGTTTGGTGATGATCATTAATGCAGGGCCCTGCAGCCCCAAAGCCTGACATGACTGGTCCCCAGGACAGTTTGAGAAACGCTGGAGTATTGCACATTAGCAGCAGTGTGTGCTTAACCCTGCCTTAATGTAGCCCTGAAATACACCAAACCTCTTCATTTGTATTAATTGGCCACTAATTTGTGAACTGATCCCTTAATTTTACCTTAAAAGTGGATTTAAGGCGTGAGTGTGAAACCCCTTCATCTTAAATATGAGGCATTATTCAGGAGGTTCTATTATTTAAGGGGCAAATTTGAAAAAGTAATGGGAGTTTTACCCCTTTATTTTCATCAATTTCCTGGAAACTCGCGTCAAAACTAAGGTGATTTTAGGGGTAAAATGAAGGGGTTTGGTTTCATAGTGGATGCCGTTGAGTGTGGTTTAATTAGTGATGTGTGTGTGTGCGTGTGCGTGTGCGTGTGCGTGTGCGTGCGCGTGCGCGTGCGTGTGTGTAGTGGATAATGTTTTGCTCTCAGAGGACGGCAGGGCGTGTTTCCTCTGTGACTTTGGGCTGTCAGAGATGTTAGACCAGACTGGATTCAGCACCAAGACATTAAGAGGTAAACGAAAGTAGGGCTGCACGATTATGGGCAAAATGATAATCACGATTATTTTGATCAATATTGAAATCACAATTATTCAGTATTTTAGGTAAAACACATTTTTATGTCACTTTCTATTTTAAAGAAACAGTAAGTGAACAAGGCTTTCAGTTCAAAATGAAACCTCAAATAAAAATAATTAAATAAATAATTAAATAAAATTTAAGATAAAGGGCAAATAATAAACATGCAGTTGTAGAGTGCAGCCATAAAGTGCAAACATATGAAAAAATATTACACATTACAAGGAACAGACTACAGACTACACACACACACACACACACACGCACACACACGCACACTTTCTCACATGCACACACACACACACTCACTCACACGCACACACACACTTTCTCACATGCACACACACACAATCACTCACACACTCTCACGCACACACACTTTCTCACATGCGCACACACAGGCGCACACTCTCACGCACACACAGACACACACGCATACTCACACACGGACCCACACGCTCTCTCACACGCAGGCACACACACACGCGCGCACACACTCGCACGCACACTCTCACACACACGCGCACACACAGGCACACACACTCACGAACGCACGCACACAGACACACACACACTCTCACACATGGACGCACACACAGACACACACGGATGCACACACAGGCACACACTCTCACGCACGCGCACACACAGACGCACACTCACATACGATGCACACATAGACCCACACATGCACACGCACACGCGCACACACAGGCACGCACACACACACTCACGCGCGCACACACACACTCACGAACGCACGCACACAGACACACACACACTCTCACACATGGACGCACACACAGGCACACACTCTCACGCACGGGCACACACAGACGCACACTCACATACGACGCACACATAGACCCACATATGCACACACACACTCACGCGCGCACACACACTCTCACGAACGCACGCACACAGGCACACACACACTCTCTCACACTCGCACGCACTCCTTTTTTAGGCAGCTAACTGAAGCCCTAATCTCTCGTTCGCCCCCTGGTGGTTGGCTGACGTATGTTTTGAGAAAGTGATTGATCTCATGTGCAGCAGAGATGCTATTCAAAACGCCAACGATCGTCTTAATTCAATCTTGGCAGCCAAAATCGTGATCGTGATTAAAATTCGATTAATTGTGCAGCCCTAAACGAAAGTATGTCCACAAGTGACCACCACACATATATGAACTTGACGGACATGCCATTAAAAAATCCATGTCCCAATCAAACCATGGCCCAGTGATCGTATGGCATGTTTGCACAATGAATGCTGGGTATTTTAGTGAGAGAACATCGATGAATGGATACAAAACCATGGATTCTGTTAAAGCGATGAGTCGGAGGACTGTAGTGCTGAATGTAAAGGGTTGTTTTCAGTCCAGAGTCCTCCTGCTTTTGCCGATTAGCTGATTACAGCTTATTTTTTTGTCATGACCACCGTACTTTCTTGCTCTGCACTCGTACGTGGCCAGTGACATAAAACCCAAAACAACAAGCTGCTTTTGGATCCTTTAACTGCACCTGATACCTGGAAAAATGGATTTGTTTAAGAAAACTAAGAAATGGAGACTAAGATATGTTTTAAAAAATATTTTGGCGTGAAAATGTCATTTTGAATGGAAGTCTCGGGAGAAACATGCTTTTTTAGGTACAGGACTGGTCCACCCATGCACTGGCAAGAGATGTGCTGATGGTGATCTGTGTTTTAGGCAATGGTTTGCGTGGAACCGAGAGCCACATGTCTCCTGAGGTGGCCCGGGGAGACGCTCGCTCTGACAAAGCGGACATATGGAGCAGCTGCTGCATGCTTCTGCACATGCTGAATGGACACCAGCCCTGGACTCGCTACTACACACACCCGCTCTGCCTGAAAGTACGCTGTGACTAGCACCTTAGTTACTAACACTCTGCCCCTTCTATATGTTCGTCAGTGGTCAGGGTGGCCAGAGAAGTGCCTGATGATAATAATTTGGGTTCAAAAACATTCAGCAACACCACTGTGCCCAGTAGCAGCACAACACACAATACAAGGGTCAGACCCCCTTACCCCCCCCCTTTTGCACATATAAAGTACACAGTTACATTCCATTTTGTTATTTTGTGTCATATTGCACACCCTCGTGCTAAATTGTACATTTTTACTAGTTTATAGTTATAGTTTATATATGTTTACTCCGTGTCTCCGTGCTGTGTGTGTGTTTATAGCTGAGATGACGATCGGGCCACATGTAAGTGCCTACATTGTTCAGTTTATTTGTCTGCTCATGAATTTGTGAACATGTGTTACACAGATAGTTAGTGAGCCTGCGCCGCTTTGGGAGATCCCCCCCGGCTGTGACCCCCTGACCTGCGAGATAATCAGGGGGGGGCTGGTGAAGGAGCCAGGAGAGAGAGATTCAGCAAGAGAGCTGCTGGAGAAAACCACCAAAGCTCTCCACGCAGGTCAGACGCATTTACTGATGCCATCGATGTCTGAACGGGTTAAAGAGTTCATTCATTTCTGTATGATCCTTTTAGTTGAACTGATATTATTATACTGGAGGTATATTTGCTCCCTCTTCATTTTTTTTCCCGTTTTTGCATATTTCAGAAAATGTAGTAAAGGACGAGATCACGAGTTTATCATTTATTTTGATGTGCTTGTGCTTCACTGTGGTTTATAGTCCATGAGCCTTAGAACTAGTGTATAGACAGCACTATAATTCATGCACGGATGTTTTCTTTGATATAAGCAGGTAAATACAGTAATAAATTCATTTAATTTACAGTAACGAAAATACGGGGCAAAACAACAGCTGTGACGTCCGGGCCTCGTCTGCCACGCCCCCTCGTCCTCATGCTGGGTTATTATTTGTTTGGGTGCGGTGCTTAGCAACCCGGCAGAGGTTGAGGGGGCGGGGCTGACCAGAACACAAAAGCACGTGGGTTTCAGCAAACAATTATTATTAGTTTGGTTCTTAGAAAAAATCTGCGACGGACTAAAGCCGCGACTGCTCCGCGTTAAAGTGCGGGTTTACTGTGTTTGTGTGGAAAGTAATATACTAATCTTGTATTGTCTTCTCACATCATCACTTGCTTGTTGTACTTTTCCACCTTGAAGTGAACAGGCAGGCTGGATAAATATGTGGAAGATGAATGAAGTACACAAGCAATTCTTTTTGACTGTCAGTGTCTGAAATAGTACGGCTAAAGCTGTCTGCTGCTGCAGTTTGCTAATAGACTTGTTTGTGTTTCTCTTTTGTGTGTGTGTGTGTGTGTGTGTGTGTGTGTGTGTGTGTGTGTGTGTGTGTGTGTGTGTGTGTGTGTGTG
>JBBPDC010058989.1:0-11093 GCA_037974485.1 Hemigrammopetersius urotaenia
CGATGGCCAGGTGTAGCCCATCGCCCCCCCCACACATCACGTACCCCACGTACAGGTCCCGTGGCACCCCTGCTCGCCAAAATATGTAGTATTCTACATATACATATTTTTCAACTGTATATAGCCCTTTTCAATGATGTGCATTAAATCATTCAAGTTTCTTAGTTTTTTTAAACCCTATCAGTCACTGACCAGTATCTGTGTCAGTTAAGTGTGTTTCATAGATTTCAAAAATAATACAAACTTTTTTCATGGAATCATCAATTTCACCACTCTGTCAGTTTTACCAGACAGGTGGTGCAAACACACTTTAATAAAAATATTTGAAGGTCCAATTATTGACCACTACTGAAAACTAGGATACCTAGAAACTATTCATACCTTTATAATGTGTTTTTTTGTTGTGAAAAACTTAAGATTAAACAACAATCCCAACAACACATTTTTGTGGGTTTCAAACATGTTAAATACATGTTAAAACAATGAACAATACACTGCCATGCTCTTTATGACGTATACTATAATGATTCACTACCACGGTCTCTACTGAAAAAATGCATTCTTTGGGTGGAAAATACTTTTGTCTTTAAAGAAGAAAAGGGGAACATCACAACACATAGTTGATTTAACTAAACCACAAGGTTTCAGTACTAGGTCAACATCTCGGGTCCACACCCAGGAATGAAACCAGAACCTTCTGATGACATTATGTCCCAGTTCCTGGTGTGAAGCTCAAACCCAGCAAGTGCTCTACCTTACCATTTTTTTTTTTACTTGTTCATTCCCTGCAAAATGCTGGAGCTACATACATAAATAACATACATCATCAAAACAAGAGCCAAGCAGTCCTATGGGACAAACACCATACAGAGACCTGGCTTTTCCCCGTAAGGTTCAACATTAACCTGAAAAATGAAGCTGTAAACGAAGAATACAAATAACTCCACAAAGTGATAAATGAAGAGGACTACTGCTGAAACCGCAGAAATATATAGCGGTTTCTCCCTGCTTAACGTTCCTTCTTGCCACAACACAAATGAAGTGAAGAAAGCAAGAGCATGGCATCTGCATGGAACACTGAATAAGACAATTCTTCATTAACAGAGTTGGACATCATTTTGTAATTAGTTGGTAGAAAAACAACAAAAAAAGACTGGGCACGTATATGAGAGTCTCACACTGAAACGTAGCTCACTTGGGCATAATATTTCAAAGATGACATGAAGGTCAGTAATTTTTTTTACACTAGTAAGATGTGTAATGTGTTCAATACTAAATAACGTGTTCCAATAAAAATTATTCCCTATTTGGACCCAATTGTAGACTACAGAAATCTTTCTTAAACAGATTAAATGTAAAAATCCTAATAACCACTTTCTCAGATTACGCAACACTGCAGAGTACATGGCTCACACTTAACATAAGACTGACTTGTGAAGAAGATTAGGAGAAACGCAGGAACGAGAAAACGAAGGAAAAAGGAGTAAAGACAGCATATGCACTGTAACGAGGCCCAGCAAGCTGATTTTTGCTACCTACTGTAGTTTTCCATTCCAGCTTAAATGGTGCAGCAAGCACATTCATGATTTAGCTTAGCCATGATTAATCTCACAGGTTTTTTTGCTATTTAAGTGAACATCACAATGGAAAGCAATTTTGAAGTTGTTGTTCAAATGTTGGTTGCCATCCTAAATAACATCCAGGCCTCACAATCGTAAAAAAGCACTTTTAATTGTCAAGATAAGCTTAAAAAGGCAATCTGGTGTTCTGCATTAGCGTAGTGCCTACAAAGTCAAATATTTAATTTTTTCCAAATGGGACAAAACATACTAGGGGGCTCCCTAATCTCACCTATGTGTGGAACACATTACAATTTTCTGTTAGTTAGATAGGTAAGTCAAAGCCACAGTTAAATTAAGTTATAATGGAAAAATGTGTTGTATGGTCATTTGACCCATTATTCTAAAAAAAAAAAAAAAAAAAAAAAAAGTGTAACAGCCTACAGTCAAATAACACATGATTCTGTTCGGCACTTACAATATCTCCACTAAAATGTTTGTGCGATTATCCACAGCTTTAGGCACTTTATAAAGTGGTGCTTCACATTAAAGGACACTGTGCTTTGTTGTTTATATTATAGATGAACGTTGCTGCGTTTACCTTCAGTTGCTTCTCCTTCTTCTTGCGCACGTCCTCCCACTCGTTGACAATTCGCCCCCATAATATCCATGTGTCCTCCTCCAAGTGTGAAAGGTTGGAGGAGGCTGAGGAGCTTGACACCAGCGAGGAGCCACTGTTCCGCCGAGAGCCGTTGACTGAACGCAGAGACTTACTGTCTGTCTCCAATAACCTGCAGTACAAAACACAATCAGGAAAGATGAAATTGAGAAAAAAAAAACCCCAGAAATTACTAGAACTCCAGAGCAAAAACAAGCAAACATACATTTTCAAAAACTTACTTGTAGAGCTACCATTCTACCTGTATGGTAAGAGTCTTTGCCTTTAACTCCAAATATTGAACTCCTTTACAAAGTTTACACCAATCAGTCAGAACATTAAAACTGTGTAGGCCCCTCTGTGCCACCTAAACAGCGGTATGTAACATTGCTGTGAATGCACGGACACAAGGTTTCTCGATTTCTGATCGCTCTATATAATGAAAGATGAATCTATTTCTCACTTTGAGTAAGAAAACCAAGAGCTAAATGTAGTTTGTGAACACTGCATATTGTTAATGAACATTTTTTGGATATAAACAGATAACAGGAAAATAAAGATTGTTTGACTGTAACAGAGTGATTTGTATATTCAGGATTCCCAAACCATGTCTTACAAAGGTCAAACCCTAAACCCACTCTAGTTCTTCCCTTAACACTTCACTCTGAGCGCAGGACAACAAAATATGTAGAAAACTGTAAAAAAATAAATAAATAACAGTCACCAAGTTAGTTTATCAAAAATTAAAACAAACAAACAAAAAACAACTGTACAATGTCATTCTACGGAAATAAAGACTAACCTTATCTATTTTGCAACAAATCTAGCCTGAAGTGTTTCAAAATTGAGAAGTAGGTGACACAGTCGCTACATGGCTCAATATAGCAGGGGAACGAGTTACAGATTTTTCTTATTTTGTGGGAGTCTGACCTGCTTGTTATGTGTAAACTGACCATATTAAGTGAGGTGCTCTGATTAAAAATAGTTCCTCAAAGTGTAAAAGCTCTGAAAAAGAGGTGGGATTCCATCCGTGGATCATTTAAGGCAAAAATACCAGCACTGATTCAAGGCCACACAGGCAAGTTGCACCTTGCACACAGGCAGGGTGTCTGCATATCTGTGGGAGACTGATCTGAGATCAGCTGCTCAAGTGGCAGGGTTATCCAGCACCCACAAGCTGACAGCACACACAAAAGCCAAGGAAACCTGATCTCGGAAAAAAAAAAAGAGCCGAGGCCAGGCCTCTGGAGCCCCAGCGGGTGACGTCATGTTCAGCGCTCAGTGGCCAGGTCTGGTTACATCCACATTTGGGTCAGACACGGAGAACAGAGAGGAGCCTTAGCAGAGGAAAAGAAGCTGAGAGATGAAGTTTAAGGGTGACTGAGCTGTAGTGGTTGTTACTACAATGTGTGACTGAATGTAATGTAGCATCTAACGGCGACAGACTCTGGAATTACTGTGGAATCAGTTCAGTTTTTAGACTTATTCTTAAACCTAGGAATACAGGGTTAAGTATTAATTATAATCTATATATGGACGCAACTTTTAATTATAACTTAAATAAGAAACAAAGCAGGGCATGGAACCAAAGTGGACAAGTTGTAAGCTAAATTACAAGATACACGTTCAAACTTAGGCGGACTTACACCAACAATGCTGTTTCAGTCATAAATGCATTAAGCAACATTTATGAAACCATAATATCTAGTTGTGAAATGTTGAACACCAACATCCTGATCAATTCGACTGAGGCCAAGTAAAGGGCCTATTTAAACTTACATTAGATTTGAACTGATGAATATGCCAGCTGTTTGTGCCCAATTATGTTAACACTGTCGGAAGCCTTGTGGCGTATACAAGCAACAACAAAAAATATATGTAAACAAATCAGGACTGCAGTTAAGGTTAAGACTTCTCAAATCTTTAATCCTTCAAAATTTTAATCCTTCAAAAATACTTTAATTATAAAAAAATAACCTGATCAGAACACTAAAGCAAACATTAAAACAAAACCTTACATTGGCGACCATCTTAAAACGATGGCACATGAATGTTGAATCACTGCTTACTCAGGTCTGACTGTAAAAGGTGCAGGTCAAATGCAGTAAGTGCATAAAAGTCAGCATTCTCTCCTACACCCCATCCTGACAGAGGTCCAAGTCAATAACTTTTAGTCTTTATGGTCATCAGTGTCAAGTTTCTTATGCTTCACTTTCAGAACATGTTTTACTACCTATAAGCATTTCTGGCCATTTCAGTCCAGAGCGCATTAAACAACTTAAAATAACTCCATAAGAACTGTGGCTGCCCATCTGCAAATGATTCACTGCTAGTTAAACAAAGTACAACTTGAGTTTGTACAACCCAGGGTACAAACTAGGCTCCGTATGGCTAAGTCTCTTGCCCAGACAGAGTTGTAGTCTCAAAGTTTATCAACATCTCTACTTATGCGACTTGGCCTGTTTGTCTGGACAAGAGGAAGCAAAACCATAAACAAACAAAACCAACAAGCCATACCGATAAGAGCCAATTGCTGTTTAGCACTTCTGTTAGTGACTAACCTCACAATTAAGTTCTTACTGAATAACCCTACAGGATCGCTAAAAGCAATTTCTTCAGGTGCTCACCAGTTGAAGTTCATGCTGCTGTCCTCATATTGTCGCTTTTGGGGACAAGTGAATAAGAGGTTGACAGAGAGTCAGCTAATTTATCAGACAGAATGCATGTGTGTGTGTGTGTTAGTGAGGGAAAGAAAGACAGACACAGAAGTACACAGAGACTCTCTCTCAAATACACACACACACAGACGCTGACCTTATCTACAAAGTGAAAGGACCTTCAACCTGAGGGCCAAAAGTGCACACAGGGGTGTGCGTAAACACAGGAAAAGTCAAACATTTAGTTTTGCCTGATTTAAATGTGTTCATCCCTTATACATGAAAAAATATAGTACATTAATACAATTATAAATAAATGTAAGTTAAGTAAAAAAAAAAACCAACAACAGTTATTTATGCAATATATTTATTCAACTTAATGTGTATTTTTTTTTGTCTTGCTGTTATGTGCTGTTCTACTTTGTGGTTAAAAATGTATAAAAAAATAAAATCAAGAAATTATTCAATCTTTTTAATTACTTTTAATTGTGTTAGTCTGTTCTCCACATGTCCCTAATTCAGTAAGTAGCCCATATGGGGAACCAATGTATGTTGTTTGCTTGTGTTTGTTTTTTAGTGTGAATAAGTGCATATTTGTCTAACAGTAGTGTGTCACTTCAAAGAGTGGTGCATAGCCCATCTTCCACCCTGCAGATACAACGAGGTGCCAGTTAAGTCACATGGGGAGAATCCAAGCAGTCAGCGCTGTGTAGCTCTCCTGAGCAATTGGCCTACTTTCAGCAGTGAGACAGAGCGAGAGCTGGCGGGCGAGTGAGCAGTAGATACTCAGCGTGGGTGTTCTGCTCTCCACAACTAATTCACTGTAATCACAGATTCTGTGTTCTATCATCAAAGCATATCTGTAACACTGAAAGCACACTGGGAGAAACAGAGCTGAACACAAATGCTCTCTGTATAACACCATGCTCCAGTCCTGCTCGATCACTGAAGGAATGGGACAGTCTACAGCCTCTCTTTAGAAAAATCACTGCACAAACATGGCAAAAATCAGAGATGGCACTTTATCTTTTCTGATAGAAATGCAGAAAGTTTAAGGTCTGATATACACACCCTTTTAATTGTTTTTTTTTTATTAAATACTAAGCAATGATCTGCTTTTTTAAATAAATTAATGTGCTTCATTTAGGACAGCCATTAAAAGCACCATTCTCAGACTGCTGAAAGAGTCTTCTACCACCACACATCAACCTCTACTACCGCACATGAAACCAGAAATTCCTAAATCCTTTTCGAAACAGGTTACAAATCTTACACCACTTGAAATGCAAGAATTATAACTGTAGAACAATATGCTAGCTGCTCTAGCAAGGGTTTTATGCTGTCTACAAGTGGCTTCTGTGGCACTTTGAAACTGGAGAGTCCTACCATCTGTTTACACAATTAATGAATGGTGAGAGTCGGTTGCAGCAGAGAAATACTAATGGTCACTTTAAAGCTTTACTGTCCAGTGAAAGTTAAAAACATACAGGTAGGATCATGATGGCTTGCCTGCTTCCACTACTTATTTCATTCACATTTTATTATTTAGGATTTGTTAAGTCTCAGGAGATACTGTCAAGACAGACAACATCTCACTAGGCTACTAAGACCAGCTCTGACTGAGATGGACTGCCAGAATTTACTTCTGTCCCACAGCCCTCAAAACATTACAGAGTCCAGCAGTCTGCAGTGAACTCTGCTAATTCTCAAGTCCAGTGGAGGTGTTTACTAGATACTGTATCAAACATTGCAGGCAGACTGCCACTTCATCCATTTGTTTCGAGTTGCTAAGCAGCAACAGCTGTGACTAACGCATAACTTCAGATAAGAGCAAGACTTCACGACTGCCAAAGCAGCCAAGGTGACCAGCAGGCCGGGACTGTGTGAGTCATAGGTGGTTCAGGATTTCCCCCACGCATGCGGTGTACTTTACAGGGATTTCAGCTCCACTTAGTCTTGTGTTGGTCTGATTAAGAGTGAAACCAGGTCTTTTAACCCACAGTGTTAAAATAACATTCCTAGATGGCCACAGCAGCAGACAACTTGATTTTTAAGTAATTCAGAACACTAAGCCCTGTACTGACAGGGAATTAGAGCAGTGTTGATACACGAGTAATACTATTTCATGTTAATACTTTTAACCATTGCATCTATATTTATTTTTCTATCTGTATACTCATAGCGAATCGCTATAACCTGATCAACCTATATAGTTCCTACATATCACAGCTGTAATGAAAGGCCAATAAATCTCAGGTTTCTTCTGCAGCTTCTTCAGTCTTATACAAAAGCTTTAACTCTGCCAGTCAATTGTTTCATTGATTTCCTAAGTGAAAATTAGTACATATCCTTTGCATCACACACATCACGTTAACCCATTATTTACTTAACACTGACTATTTTTTTATTGTACATTAAAGGGTTTGGTTTTTTTTTTAAATCCCTTTATTTTGAAAAGTTCATTGCATTTTTGTGCTTGTGTGCCCTGTTAGCACACAACGCTATAGGTGTCGGCTAAGGGTCTAAGGGAACTTCAATGACAATGACCTGGTCTTTATTAATTTCAGTTATATTTCCTTATTCCATCCTGACAGGAACACAGCGACACACTAAACTGTTTAAAAGTATTTCAAGCCTAAATTTACAGTAGTACAGTACTAATATTTATAGCTGATTTTTCAGTTTATTGGTCAGTACGGCTACTGCAGAAAACAAAGCTAAGGGCCCGGAGAGGTCCTCGAGCCCTAATGTTTGAAGTGGTGCGGCATTTAATAGGCAGAGACTCGGCTGGAGTCTGTAAAAGAGCACCGGGTGATGGGGCTTTGTTAGCCACGGACAGCCCACAGTGGGGTTTGCACTGTATCAAAAGGACACAGCTGCAGCTGCGGCCGCCTGGGCGGAGGTCGGGGTCAGAGGGTACATGGTCTGAACGTCACGCTTGCCATCAGTTTCATTAGGGGGGGGGAGATCAAAGGTCAAATCAAGTCACCACTCATAAAATACAATGTAACACAGAGACAAAATACAACCAAAACCAGAAAACTCATTCGAATGCAGTCCCTCACCAACAGACTCCACACCAACATTTCTCCTGTTCTCTGTCTCTCTGAAATTACAGGGAAATAAACTCACAGCTTTCAAAAACAACTTCAGCATTTCTGAATGGCTAGTGTTTCCCCATGAATTGATTTATTTGTTGCAGTTTACCACAATATCCGACACTGGCCACCAAAACATCAACACAGACCACCCCACCACCAAGATCACTGGATAACTCACAAGATATATTGCCCCACAGGCCTTTTTGTCCAACATCTAGCTACCCATTCTAAATTTTTTTAATCCTGCCCCCTTCCATAAAACTTGTTGATCACAACTCCCAACACCACCAATGCCACCCCACCCCCGACCACTCGACAATCCGTAGGATACAGCTGGATTGTTGAGATAGCATGTTGTACACTGCATGTCAGATGTCAGACTTTGCGCTGTGTAGGAGAAGACACTGTACTCTAGGCCCTTCTGAGTGTTGCATGTTCCATGCGAATAGTGACAGTTTATTGACAGTTTATCTTTTGCCATTATGTGCATGAAGTGCAACAATGTGAGTTGTGTTGTGTTTGTCGAAAATTTGAATACTAGCTGCAAAAGAAACATTTTTTAAGCTCATGTTAAAATAACATGAAATCTTTATAAACTACTGCAAAGTAAAAATATTAATTCTCAACAATCTGGAAATAAATGATGTACTGAACAGTAAAACAACATAACGTGTGATTTACTACATCAGAGCAGTGCAATCTTATATGACTAGCATGCTAACCACATATAGCAGTTGCTAAAAACTGTCTTTTGAAATAACTAACATCCTAACAGTTTGAACTTGTGCTAGGTTTTGTTAGAAACATTAATCTCTCAAATTAGTAAAAATAAATAAATAAATAAATAAATAAATAGATAAAAAGTGATATTTCACCAAGATAAAGGTTGAAGTATGTAATAAATGTGTTTTTCTGAGGTGTTTCTTCTGGGCAAAGTTTTTATGCGGCTTTCAAAATGGTCGCCAGGATGAGTGAACATTGGCAGGAAGTGGTCAGAATATGCAGCAGCATGATTGGCTTAAAGATACAGGGAATTTTTGATAATTACATTTACTAATTTAGATATCAAGCAGGAAAATTACTTGTTTTTTATTTACACAATGTGTGTTCAAAGTTTCAATTGTGCTTAATGGGTACTTGAGTTTAATAGGGGTGTTTACCCTAGTATTCAAGACATTCCTAAAGCAGTTGTCTTGTTTGCGTGTTAGTTAAAGTAACAGGTGTCCAGTGTTTTTGCATATCACATTAGTTTCCATTTTTGTACATTTGAACATTCAAATACAGAGTTTCATATCTAACAGCCCTGACAAGCACTCCTTCACACCGCAGCATCACACATTCTGTGCTGTTAACCCAACACTTTCACACTTTCAATTCCACATATTTTGAAAAGTAGGTCCCTGACTAGTGTTCATTTACAATGTTAAAATACTGGAATTTAAAACAGTTAAATTAATGTAATTCACTGTTATATTTATCATTCTTTACACCGTGTTCCAAATTATTATGCAAATGATATTTTTCTCATTAGCCTAAATAATTTATGTAAACAACAGTCAGCATAAATCTCATGTTATCAAGTATTAAGAGTACAATTCAAATTTTATTGAACAAACCTCCTAATGATTACATAATTTTTTTAAAAATAAAAGACTTACAATGAACTTTTTCAAATTATTACGCACAGTAAGTTTCAAAACACTTTATAGGTTGTAAAGAACTGAAAATTGTCATTTGTTGTTTTGCAGCATATTCACTGAAATCAAAAGCTATTTCAATCAAACTTTTAACAACATTTTAACTTTTTAAACATTTTAACACGTCACATTACATTTTGACATAGGACCCCTTATTTGATAGCAGCTTCACAAGTCTTGCATCCATTGAACGTGAGTTTTTGGACAGTTTCTGCTTGAACTTGTTTACATGATGTCAGAAGAGCCTCCCAGAGCTGCTGTTTGGATGTCAACTGCCTCCCACTCTCATAGATCTTTTGCTTGAGGATGCTCCAAAGGTTCTCAAAAGGACTGAGTTCAGGGGAGAATGGAGGCCACACTATGACTATGAAAAGGTTGGGGGGTTGCAATAAATCTCCAGTGAAGACAATGTTGTGGTCCATTCTCACTAGCCTAACTACACAAACCAGCCACATGACAGAAGGAGCCCTGTTAACACCATGTCACTGCTCTTACTGTATCAGTGTACATAGTGATCGCCTGCAGGAGCAGACTCTAAATTTAGACAGCGCGACTGGAGGGGCTGCTTTAACAAAAGCAGCGCACATACACACAAGACCCCAACTGCTTAGAAAAGGAGAACGGAAAAAGAGTGACTCAATAATTAAAGCTACTATTTATGCTCAAAGTAAAGTTTATATGACGTGAATGGTGCTATTACAAGTGATATAAACGTATCAGGCCCATTCAAAAACAAACACATAAGCCTCGTTTCCACTGTAGGGCCAAATGGTTCCTAGATTCGCATTCAGACTTGTGAGAACCGTTGCAGTTTCTTTTCCATCTGCCACAGCACTAGGAATTTCCTAAAGAAAAATTATACAGCACAAAAGCTCAGTGACGGCCAAAAGAAACTGTGCTACATACTATTTCAGCACCAGGTATGAGGTTTTATCCTCTAAACTTGTTAGTGAAACTACATTTAGCTATGTTCACACAACTAGCCCCAAGTTTTCTAATCACTACTATGTGCCAACACCAGCTGAGTCAGCAGACGACAGCTCTGCACAGACGCTTCAGGTATGATGGCAAAATCCTCCAACACCAGCCACAAGACTTTATTTATCCTCTTAACTTTTGTCAGTGAAACACCTGAATCAAATCCGGCCTGTTTCCAGTGTTTCACCAACGCAGCAATCCAAGAACACCCACCACCCCTTTCTTCCAGTTTTCATGGCAAGTGCGCTATTTAAAGCTGCCTGGCCTTGTGCAGTTTAGGAATGGAGATTCACTGGCTGCAGTGATTTAACTGGCTACTTAGGCTAAACGTTTTAGCGTTCCCAACAAAACTGGGCTAGGGAATTTTAGCGCCCCAACTGATTTTTTTACTAAAATAATTTTTAGCCCCAATTGTTCACTGGGGATACGGAGATATATATATA
>JBBPDC010059000.1:0-11092 GCA_037974485.1 Hemigrammopetersius urotaenia
TTATACAAGTTTCACTTCTTGAATGGAATTAGTGAAATAAAGCAACTTTTTGAAGATATTCTAATTATATGACCAGCACCTGTATATATAAATTATTCTGTCTTCAGTTTTCTAATGAAAGTGTATCATTGAAGTAATATAGTTGCAAAAAACTTCTCAGGCCTAGCAAAATGTTTATGAATAATCTAGCAATCTAGTCACTGTCACTGAAATGGAACTGTGTTGTGAAGGTTACTTGTGGAATTGCTTCAGTATATGGAGTTAAATCACCCTCTGGAATTAGCTGGTCAACTTATTTTGCAAGCTAGCCAGTATATTGCTAAATGAATAGCTCTAGCCCTCTGGCTTGGGACTAAGCGGCGCGATATGGATGAAATATTACATTTGTAATTATGCAGATATATATATTGAGATTGCAATGCCTGGCAGTATATTAGTAGATCCATACCATCAGTTTTCTGAAATGAAAAAGGCTGGTTGTATATAAATATTGTTTAAGTTTCAAATTGTACGTTCACTCCCACAGTCCATATTTGGAAGCTACAAAATGTTTTCAGATGTGACATCACAAACTCAATACACTTATTCAGTGTGGCCTTAAACAACTACAACAGTTTATCCCCACCCTTAATGCTTGAATTCCAAGAAGTGTTTTGGCCTCATGCTTCTGAATGGGCATAAAATAGGGCAGCCAGTCAGAAAAGAGATACATAAACTGGTTTAAAGGCACAGTAACAAAAACTGCCTGTTTATTTTAAATGGTCATATAAGAATGAGGTTTGACGAATTGTGAAAAAGCCAACACAAATATCATGGAAACATCTCAGTGCCTATAATGGTTAAAGATAAACAATTGGACTTGATTCATCAAAACACTGAGTAACTCTCTTCTGGAGCTGTGATTGGTCACCTTGTCAAAAACAATGATTGGTTAAACCAGGGGTCACCAAGCTTTTTTAAAACTGAGAGCTACTTCACAGGTACCATACGAAGGGCTACCAGTTTGATACACTAGAACAGAGTTGAGCTAAACTTATCTAAACTTCACGTATAATAATCACGTTTTGAATGATTTTTTTCCGATATAGTCAAATCTACATAAATGCAAATGTGATTAAAGAAGAACAGCAACAGGATAAAATAAAATGTTAGAAGCTGTTCACTGTGTTGCATATTGCAGACTGTATTACTGAGCCTGAACAGACAATGTATGATGCAGGCCTCTTAATAACTGTTATCTAAGAGCTTGCTGGCCAAAACTAGCCAGCTAGAGTTTCATTACCACTCCAAAAAAGCCAAAAGTAGAATTCGCACTCTGGCTTAACCCCTGGGCTGCTGGCAGACTTGCTGAATCGAGTTTGTTTGCGCTTTTTCTGGACTGAGATTTGGCGGCCGGGCCATAAATATTACAACAGACGGCGTGCGAGGATTGAGCTCGACTCTCTCAGACAGCTCTGAATGAATGTTGCATGAAGGACACTTTTCTCGTTCACTCCGTTGGCTACTCGCCTCATTTATTCATAAGAGAGAAAGCATGAAGATTGTTAGCACAGCGATGGTGGTGACCCTCAGAAGGCCTTAGAAGAGCCGAGCTGGCGAGAAAGAAGATCGGCAGCGATGGATGAACCGAAGTGGCACGAGAGAGATGGAGGGTGGAACTCGACAGCCTGACAGAAGGAGAAGGGAATAAACTGAAGAGACTGGGAAGTGAATGGTGTAAATCTGATTCATTGGCAGCTGTGTCTGAGACAGGCAAAGGAACAGTGACAGTTAAAGAAAGTGTGAAGCCTTTTTTTGGGATCTATTACGTGGGGAAACGGTGACCTGGGGCGATGACCCCTACTTTGTCCTCGGTCAATAAGGCATCCTAATAATTTCTGAAGCTCTGTGAAGCAGATTTGTCAAGTTTTGGTGAAGGAAGAACAGGAGAAGGCACAGCAGCAGCAGCACCTCCGCGAGAAATGCATTTTAAACCCAATTCTGGATGCAGTCAGGCCACATTAAGGGATCAGCATATGAACTAAGCAAGGCTGGGAACAGAAGGTAAAATAAGAGACTCTTCTTGAAAGCGATATGTTACTGCTGGGGGAAATGGAGGGGAGAGAGAGGAGAGGGGGAGAAGAGGAGAAGAGGGTCTCTGGTGGGCCGAGTGGAGGAGAGATGAGACAAGAGAGAGAGCGAAAAAAGAAAAATAATGGAGAAGAGACAGATGGCGAAATGACTCCAGTGTTGATCGGAGTATTAATGGACACAGCTGTCGGTGCTCGTGTCTCTTTGTCTTTTAGGGTATGACTGTTCGCGTGTGTGTTTAGGGCGACGGGTAAATTATCGTGACACGCCCATGCTGCTAATTTCAGTGTTTAATCCATGGTTTTTAATTCTCACTGGTGCACTGTGCCATTCTCCTTGTAGCTGTGACAGGACTGTGTGTGTTTGCTTCCCTCTAGTGGCCAAAAATAGAAAAGCAAAAAATCCCAAACTGTTAAAGGAAAACGTTTAACCAAAACCACCCAGTATGGGAGTTAATATGGGCTTAACATGGCCATTGACCTGCTATAGATTTCTGCTCCGTTTAGCTTTCTGAACCTAACTATCACAATCTCATTGGCTAGACTTTCTGGGCATCCGATGATGACCTAAGCCTTTCTAGGAACTAAAAAAGAGCAGTTAACTTGATGCATCTATATTTGTTTTTAAACAAGGCTAAGTAATTCTCTTACTTCGAAGTTAGCTCTTGGTAGGAACAATAGGTTCAAATTCTTAAAGTTCTGGAATGATGTCCTCATGTGTCAGATGAACCACCAACTTAATTAGGCCTTCTGAAACATCCGTGACTTTGTCTTTAAAGAGTGCTTTGCATTTTTGATTGGAGAAATCTAGAACTGGGCCTGTCTAGAACAGCCAAAAATGTTCATATGGAAGACCTTAGTCCAAACGTGTGACCAGAATCCTGGATAGGTGCTAGCTAAATTAGCATTGCTGAATAGGAATGTATTTTCTCTCTTAATTTTGACTGTTGTGATGTTGGTGATACTGACTAAAAACCTAGTACCAATAGCTGTGGTTTGGCTCTGCACGAAGCTAACAGTAGAACCGATGCAGACTATGTAAGCACTGATGTACATCGCTCTGGATAAGACTGTCTGCTAAATGCCATAAGCGTAACAATACGTGATAGCTAGCAGTCTCACAAACCAGCTAGCTTTCATTCATTGTTCAGCACTTTGGTAGTTATTTGCTTTTTTTGGCCAAACCATCATTTTAACAGCCGATATTCTTGGAGTTCGTTCTTAGCTGCCTTTAGTTCACAGTTATAAATGGACTGTTAGTGTAAGCATTGTGGCAAAAGTGTGCACACAGGAGCATTAATCACTTTCGCTAAAGCAAAATAGATATGAAAGGGAACTGGGATGAGAAATAATGCAGACTGTATGCACTATTAGGTGGAAAGCTGTAAAAATGCAAATTTGCAACACCTGAGACCTGAGATTAGCTTGGGAAATAGAGCTGAGAATGAGGAGCCTATTACATAAAGGACACATTAGCATAATAGCATTACTGGTTTTTCACTGCTTATAGGTTTTTATCGAGCGAATATTTTGTGCTCAGGTGGTGAGAGGGGCTTTGTGTGTGCGTCTGTATGTGTGTGTGTGTGTGTGTGTGTGTGTGTGATTATTTTATTGATATGCATGAGTGGACTGAACTCAACGGGCATTAGCTTGACCTCATTGACCTCATAACCTCATTGATTGTGTTGTAAATGCTGAATGCTGATTCAGGAAGGTTAAAGGACTTGTTCACTGAAAAAATCTAATTTGCACAATGTTTGCCTGACCACAAATTGATCAGCCAAGACATGTTTGGCATCCCAACTTACTGTAAGGTTAATCTTTTGGGATAACAGGAACTTCCATTAGCTCCACTAGCCTTGCCACAAAACAGAAGAAACACCAAACATATTTTGTCTGATTGACCTCATTCGGGATCCCCTGAGGTCCAGTTATGATGTCTCTATCTGTTGTGAATACGGAGGAAACGGTGATAGTTCATTGTTGTAAGACCTTGTATGTACGACTAATGAGTTCAGCATGGGTTGTTTTCGCAGTTTGGTTTCCAAAAATGGACTAGTGTTGAACATCTAACAATACAGTTATCATGGGATATTTCACTGTCAGATAAAACTGTACAGTACAGGTGTTTTTTCATCAAGGTACAAAAAGTTACACCATTTTATTCAAAGGCATAATATGGTGTAATTGTTTGTCTCCCTCTGGAAAAAGTATTTTTCCATTTTCATAACATTCTAAAATAAAGAGCTGTTGAGTCAAGGGTGTATGGAATCAAAGGGCGGGTTCATTTTCCGACACATTAGATATTAGCTTTCGATGTGATTTTCTGCCTTGTTTCCGAAACGACTTGCACATAGTTGCATAGTGAAGGGAATGGTGTCTGATATTTCCATAGTACTGCATAGAGTCTTGTCCAGATGGGCTTAAATAAACATCTAGCTACTATATACCAATAAACTGAACACACACTGTATGTCAGAGTTCGTAGACTGTAATCAAGTGTATAGGGACTGTTTGCTACAATAACAGCCCCAACTGTTATGATGGACCACCGTTGTGAGGATTTGATTGCATTCAGCCATGTGGACATTACTATAGCAGCTACTGATGTAGGATTATTTCTGGATCACGAATGCCTGTCCAACCGATCTCAAGGGCATGTGCATCACTCCAGAGGAGTTCCACTGGAGCTTGCTCCTTAGAAGGACATTAAAAGGTCTGGATGCTTCCAGACACAGTGTGTATTATTAACTCAACATGAATTATTATGGGAACTTGAGGAAGTTGTGGGACTTTGTCATATTTATATCCTTACTTTGAAAACTGACCAAAACATTGATTTATGTTGATGATTGATTAATGAAGGTTGGATACAAAAGCCTTCAAAGAAAGGCCCTGCTGAAGCCCTATGGCCCAGTGCTCTGTAGAGGACCAAAGTCTCTGAAGGGGTTTCCTCCCATCCAGATCACACTCTCCCATTTTCCTCTTTGGCAAATAATGTTAAAAGCAGTGGTGCAGACAACGTATTCATAATTTCTCTTCATGAATACGTAAAAGACCCTGATTTGCTTTTCCTTAGGTTCTGTGAGATGGAATGCGCTTTTAATCAACAGAGTAAAGCAGTTATTTAAATATGATCTACTTGAGAATTCTTTTTGTGTCTTGGTGACTAGGCAAATGTGTCTGTGTCTCTGATTTCTGTGTTTTTTACCTTTAGAGTTACACAGCACTTCAATGAGGGGTGTACAGAGACTGAGAATCCCATGGATATACAGCTCACAGAGATCTGATAGTCCTGGGTGGTCTTGTTCAGACAGTCGAGCGCTGTGTAAACAAAATTATATGAAGATCAGTGTCTTTGAAGAATGTAGCATGACTCAGGAGCTCAGAACTGTGAGTATTGTTGGTAAAATGTTTAAAGGAATAGTTCAATGGTTTTCCACTTATTCCAAATGTAGTCGATCAGCCAAGACATGTTAGTGCAGGGTTTCTCAACCACTGATGGGCCGCGAAGGCTTTTGATTGGGCCGTGAATCTAAAATCGATCTAAAATGTCTTCTAATGTGGCCAAGTTTAGCTTGTGGCCACACTTAGCTTCTCTAGTTGAGTGCTAGAGGCACGAGGCTAACAAAGACTACGCTTGCCATAAAATATACACCACCAGAACTCGCCTCTACCAGGTCTTCATTAAGGAGGTGCAGATATTGTTTGGTACTGTGTGTGAAACTGTGAAAACCAGGCCCTGTTTGTCAAAAGAGGCTCCCTGTAGTATTTAGCTACAGGGCAATGTTCATTTTTATAGCTCACAGTAAGTCGTAGTGCATTCTAAATCAAATCCACAAGTTTTAGTGAAAAGTTGGATGCAGTTTGAGCGGACCATGTGAAGATTTTGGGATGCATATGTATAGGCAGTTGTTTTGTCAAAGTTTCCTGCAGCCAGACTTTAGCAAGCCCATAATTAATGCATTCCTGTGAGGAAATGCAAGTGGGATTGTGCTCCAGTGTTTACATAAGCTTATTTCCTGTCAAGCACAAGTTAGGGTTCACACCTGGCTGCAGGGAGACAAAGAGCTCAGAGAAAAAAATCCGCTCAGTACTGGCTAACAAACTGTCACACCGCCACACTTTCATGTCCTTTAGGCTCAGTATGAGCCTCAAAACTGCCACGTGTCAGAGTTGGAATTTTATAATAATAAAACTTAAGAAGAGCAATAGTCACTGCAAAACACAATAACCCTGCCTTAATGTACTGCTGAAAACACACCAACCCCCTTCATTTGAATTAAGTGGCTGCTAATTCGTGAAACCGACCCTTTAATTTTACCTTAAAAGTATATTTAAGGCGCGAGTGTGAAACCCCTTCATCTTAAATTGAAGGTGTTAAATTCAGGAGGTTCTATTATTAAAGAGGCAAATTTGAAACAGTAAGGAGAAAATTCAGTAGATTTATCCCTTAATCACCTTAATTAGTGCACTTTTTCCCTTCGTTTCCTGTATGGGAGATCAGTCAAAATTAATTTTAAGAGGTAAATTTAAGGCGTTTGCTTTTGTAGTGAGAGGAATTGCTCACACTAATAAACAAATGTTTCATTGCTGTCAGTAGTGGTTTTGCACTATGGCAATTGTGAACAACCCTGGTCCTAGTGATCTACTTTCCTGAGATGTCTAGAAGTCCCTGCTTGGCTGGAGGGATGGGGAAGGAGCTAAATGCGGTTGTAAAGTAGATCTCCAGAAGGAATGTTGCTGACTGTTGCTCTATGGTTACCATTAAAAACATACTCCCTGTAATAACCACTGGCATGGGTGCTTGTTTGGGTCATAAGAAGGCAGCCTATACTTAAAGGAGCAGCCCAGCAAAAACAAAAACATTCTCTGAAAACATGCTGCTTCCCACCCACAAATAGTCTCTGGAGCTGTGATCACCAACACTGTTCTTGGAGATCAATCGCTGCGTCTGAAATCGCATACTTCCCCACTATATAGTGTGCGAAAACAGTACGCGAGGCGAGTAGTATGTCTGAATTCATAGTATTCGAAAAACAGTAGGCGAGAAGTTCCCGGATGACCTACTGCTTCTGGCCGAATTCTGTAGTAGGCATTCGATGGACACTTCACTATCCCATAAGGCAGCAGGAGAGGCGGAGTCATATTCAAAAAATGGCGGAAATCAGAGAAGCGGCTCTTTTCAAGTGTAAGTACCTTGAAGAAGGTCATCAACACAGCGGATGTAGTACATTTGAATTCCATTCATACTGCCCTTATTCATACTGTATAGAACACACTGTTTTAACGGTAGAGCAGTACGTTCTAATTCAAATGTAGTACCTACTCAAGTAGTATGCGTTTTTGGACGCAGCAAAAGTCATTGAGAAGTCCCATTTACAATCTGTGGCACCTGCTCATGGCTAATGAACTTATCCAGAGGTCCCTGATTGGCTGAAGAAGGGGCAGCACTTTGGAGCTATACAGGAAATCAGATGTGGAGGTGGAGGGTTGGTGACCGCTTCTTCTGAGTGTGGGAGGAACATTAGGATTTGAAATCCATTCTTTGAGGTGGATTTCTCATTTATGACTCATTCTTTAGTACATGCATGCAGAAGATCGGCAGACACTGCTTGCAAAGCAAATATTAATTCACGTCTTCCCAAGCTGGTAGTATAACTTAAGTCTGAGTCACACTCTAGTGTTAGAGCCTATAATACAGACAGTGATATACAGAAGACCATAGAATCACCAGAGAAGCTTTTTAGTGGATTCTTGTTTGCCTTTTGCTTGGATAACATTGGGTATCAGCTCATATTAACACAGATGGGTTCATTAGAGGAACTTGGCTAAAAGACATGCCTTTTACTATGTGGGGTCATAATTTTATCACATAATTACACGAAGGACATGGCATTTTTCCTGAGCTATGTGTATGTGGGCAGCAGGTCTTACAACATTGTCTTATAATTTTGTGAGAAAGAGAAGCCTCAGAGTGAACACCCCAACACTAAGGCAAGGAAGTACAAAATGTGGGGCAGATGGAAGGAGAATAGAAATGTGGACAGGAGATTATATAAATAACATTGAATTATGCTCTGTTAGACAAAACCGAGGACTGCATGGGTGACCATTAGGGGTCTCTGTACAAAATAGGTTAGACGGCGTCATTCTCTTTTTCCTGGTCTGTGAATGTGGATGAAAACCAAATGAAATGTGTTTGTGTATTTATTCCAGTAGATGTGAAGTTGCAGTTGAGAGGATGGGATTACTTTTTAATTAGGAGGTTTAATTAGGAACTTTTTAATTTGTGAAAGCTTTAACAATAAAATAAAGTTATGGTTTAGCTATCGTAAAAATGGGCTTTTATGTCGAGATATTTTTTTCCTTTGTCTAAAAATCCCTTCATTATTCTTCTGGGGCCGAAATACTGCCCTGTGTTAAAGACCACAGGACCTATAGTTACCGGTCACCTGTTATACCATTAAGATCCTTTACTTCACAAAGCATAGAATACCATAACCAACCGTTAAGACACTTTTAGACATTACAAAAATGCCCAGAAACCAACAGAATCTTTTAATGGATTCTGGGTTTCTGATATTTGTAATGCATTGTGGTCCCTAAGGGCCTTTAAGGTAATCCAGAATGTGAATTAGTATTAGCCCTTATACTGTATAAGCTCATAGACGTGCATTAGGGCGCTGAATGGGCTATCATTAATGGCCCAACACGTTTTGGCAAATGTTCCTTCACACACTTTCAACCTTTCGTATCTGCTTACGAAAGGAATTAATAAAGGAATTTCCTTTCATAATCAGATACAGAGGAAGCAATTTCCTCTGGGATCAATAAGACCAATAAAGTTTTCTGTTTATAGTGTGGAGCAAGACAAAGTTTTCTTCCTTTCTACAAATGTTTTTCTTTATTGCATCATATTAATACATTGCATTGTTGGCGTGAATTCAAAGGGTAATAATCTGTTGCAGGTTCTTTTCAGCCTGTGGACACTGAGACAAACCTTCTGCGTATGACAGGACTCCACTGAAGGTCATCCCTAAAGCAACTGCCACGTTGAAGGCCTCATTGTACCTGTATTTATTGTTGTAGTCTTTCTGGTGACACTGTTTACTGCAAAACTACAGTGAGCTTTGCTAAGATTGTGTTTGCCCTGGTGCGGTTTGCAGAATTCCATGTTGAAGTGGAGGCCCATGTTGACAGGCAGGGGAAGAGCGGAGAGCATTCTGGGTCTAAGCAGCTGGAAGACAGAAGTTCAAAGGTACTGCTTAAGCCCAGACTTGTTCAGCTCCTCAAAGGCTTTTCAGGTAGTGGTAGTAATGGGCTCCAGCATGACTGACTGAGGCCAGAGTTGTAAAAATAGGAGAGACTTTAATGTAACTCTGTGTTTGTGTGTGTTTGAGGGTGAGGGCCTAAGCGCTGTCCTGGGGGTAAACGATGTGGTACAGCTGGTCCTGGAAGATGCCTGCGTAGGTGCGCACAGCCTGGGTCGTCTCATCGTAGAGATTCCTGAAAGAAGCAGAAACGTTGTTATGCTCCCTACATTTGCTGTATGATTAAATCAAAGAAGGGTTTCTAAAAAGGAAGGAAACGAAGTGAGTTTCTCAACTTAGAGGGACATGTCATGTGTCATATTTGTTGAAGATCTTCCTATTCACCTCTTATAGCAGCATTCCAGGCATTTTTAGTGAGGGATTTTCCAGTTTAAATGCTAGACTCCACCCTAGAAATGCATCTTGAAGGTAAAAGGGACTTTCTATAAACAAATGCTCCAAGCTGAATATCTTTGTGGAGCTATGGCAACTGTCATCAGAAGACTGGGGTAAGGAGGAGCAGAGGCTAATGCTAAAGTTAACAAGTTATTTAAATGGCTATTTAGATACTGCACCTGAGTTTGGTTTGTTTTCCTCATCCAAATATATTATACTACACAGGCATTTATCAGATTAATGATAAAAATAAAGCTTATTCACTGACTGAGGAAGAAGTTACTCTTATGGGAGTTTAGCTGTATCTATTAGCCTAGCTTAGCAGTCAGGATTTGTTGTTGCCCCAATGTTTCCCAAAGGTTGTTGATAATGAATGCTGGGTATCATAATGGTGACAAGTAAAGAACATATGATATAAAATAATAAATTATTTCAAACGGATGAGACAGTGTGCTGCTACACTAATAAGATAACTAGCTTAGCACTAAAAGCTTGTTTTAGACCCCAAATTTAGTGATATATTTGTAAAAGTATCAACACAAAAATACTCAAGTACTAGAGAGGTTGTTCTTATTAATCTGAAATGACAGAATGAAAACAAAACACTAAAGCAAGACATTAGCTGGTTAGCTAATGGCTTAGCTAAAAATCAATTCTTTAAACTGGAAATTGAACTGAAAAGCAGAGATGTTCTTGTTTGATTCCATATTGTTTATACAAATTATGAGAAGAACTTAAGTAAAAGTAAATGTCTAATTCTTCACGAAAACTACAGTTAAACGGAAAACATGCTACACTATAGTAAGTACGGCAAATGTTCACTCACTTGGCTTTCTCTTCCAGCTTAAGGCCCTTGATGCTGTCTAGGTATCCACTGGCAGTGTTCACACCTTGATCATAATAGGACTTCAGGGTGTCCATCACAGCGGTAACTGTTCCCTTTTCCTCATCCTCGGTCTGTCTGGGTACGCGGAAACTCTCCGCTCCTGCGAGAACAAACCTAGATTTAAGTTAAAGGGCAATGGGGGCCGCCAGCGGCTTCAGTAATGTCTCAAGCAGTTTAACTCTGACAAACTCTAACCCCTGAGGCTCATTGAAGTTATGCTAGGAAAAGCAGCTACTGCCACCAGTCGATTGAGATGAGGCAAAGGGTGGAATGAGTTAAGCTCAATAAAATGTAAGTTCAGCAAGTCTTGGCAAATGTTCTAAGATGATATTCTTGTGTGTGTGTGTGTGTGTGTGTGTGTGTGTGTGTGTGTGTGTGTGTGTGTGTGTGTGTGTGTGTGTTGTGGTGTGTGTATATTACGCCCTCTT
>JBBPDC010059037.1:0-11091 GCA_037974485.1 Hemigrammopetersius urotaenia
TACAGACCCAGCTCCCAACCCAACTTTGTGAATAGATTAACGGCGATATTTTTTTTTAATTGCGCGATAAGAGTCTCGCGTTAACGCAGCGCGGCCCAGCACTAGTTTAAATACAGGCTATGAACTAAGGGAATAAAGGCAATTTCCTAAAGCAATGGTAGATTATAGGGCCTTGCTGGAAAACCTATAGGCATGTGGTGTGTATCATTATGATAGGCAGTGCTTGGTTGGACTATTTCAAATCACAGCACACTAGCAGTACCGTCCCACGATTCCCTCTCCCCTCCTGTCTCCACCCTTAGGCATAAATGCTCTGTTGTTTAGTGAGACAATCACGATGTGTCTGAGACGGGCATCTGGCACGACTGGCTCCGGCGTGGGCCACAGCACATGCAATAGCAAACGCTGTTGTTCTGAGAAGGCAAATTATAGCCAAAACATGGCAATGTGTGACTTATGAGTGTAGGTTAGTCATCTACTGCTTTGTGTCTTACTCTTTTTTCATGATAGTTCTTTTTTTTTTTATAAATGCAGGTTCAGGAACACAGGACAGTGTATTTGAATGTGTTTGCATATGCAAGCACAGTCGATGGTGGAGTTTGTCCTCTGTTTCAGTAGTCACTAAAGTAGCATTAATAGTATATTTATCCACTATCTATGTGCTACTTCTATAGGATGTGGTTTAATGCATGTTTCTGTTGTCAGAAAAACGACTCAGGACACTTATAATTGAGGACAAAGAAAAGACACTGAAACGCCTTTTCATTGGCTTCGAATACAAGCGTGTTTTCAGACTTTCAGATGTTTTTTAGGTCATCGTCCTCTTTCATAAAGCAGTCTGGATTGAAACATGCTTTTTAAACTCGTTGAGGATAGAGGGAGCTAATCTGCGATTATACATATGAAAATGTGTTGGTCTTAATGGCATCGCAAAAACAATCAATTAACTGGTTTTTTTTTACTGGGGAGTAAATGTTAAGTTCTGAATCCAAATTGCCATGAAAATGACAGTACAAGTGGCCAATATATGCCTGGAAAGATCCTAACAAAGTGAGCAGGCAGATGTGCAGTCTATGTGCGTGGGTGTGTATGTGTTTGCCTTGCAAGAGAGTGACCCTTGCCTAAGTAGGCTCTATATAAGGGGAGTTGAGATGAGAGTGTGTATGAACAACGCGTGCTGCCTCTCTCACCGCCTCACTGAGCCATGGCTAATGAAGCGAGACGCGTGTGTCTGCCAGGCAGACTGGACCCTGTGTTTCTATGCAACAACAAGCCATGGGGAGGTGGTTTGGCGGCGAAATGGGGCTACCTTTCTTTTACTCTCTGTACAAACACACACACTTAACTCCTGGCTCTTTTATTTTCTCTTTTGTTTTTGGCTTTGTTATTGTGTATCCTTCCTCTATGTCTCTGGGAGCTTATTTTTCTTATTGCTTCCATTCACCCATTCCTCCTCCTACCCATCATTTACACATTAAACTCTCATTTTGTTCAGTACTCTACTTTTGCCTGCCTTCACTGATTTACTAATAAATGCATATTTCTAGTTTCCACAGTCCTTGCTAAATGGGGAAAATACAGGCATTTAAAGACGGGTAGTCTTTGCTTGAAGTATTTTCAGTATTCTGTCTGATCCATCAGGGGGATATTTCACAAACTCAAATTTCTCAATTAGCCAAAACCTTTCCCGAAATGTAAGAATTGTCCCACTGGATTGCCTTAACAGGCTCGTCCTCAGTCTTAAGTTATCTGGATAAATGAAGAAATCCTGCTTTGCGATACACACCCAGGTACACATGGGATAAAGTGTAATTTCCATTCTATCCTAATTCACTCCCTAAATCAAAGCTCCTTGGGGACAGCATGTGTGTGGCTTGGATCTTGGACACTGCACTGATGGGAATGTGACGCAGCAACGGATTTCTGTCCTTCTACCCGTCTGATTTAAAGTCTCCTGGGACAGTTCTGGATAAGAACATTACCATAATAAACAGGGGATGTTGTATTGTTATGGTGTGATAGTGGAATGGTGTTAAATAATTCCACAAAAACAACTGTAATGACAATAACAGCAGCAGTATTTATTTTAGATGTTGTTATTATTATTATTATTATTATTATTATTATTATTATCATCATCACTACAGTTCTAACATATGCAGAGATTCAAGCTGTTACAAAAGCCGTGACCAAAAGAGGTGCCAAAACACAGCCTGTGCATGTGACAGTTACACAAGTGCATTTGTGCTGCTGATCGGATGGTGAACCCAAGTCAGCAAGTGCTGTTCTATTCTTAGCGCATGAAGCCCAGGTGAGACATCCTTCTTTACTCATACTCTCTCTTCCCAGGCGGGGCAGGAAAAGGTGCGGACTATCCCGTGCCAACTCCTGCCGTGCTGGATCACACCACACCCAGCTGCGAGGACCGTGCGGCCCGCTGGCCATCTGTCCCCTCTGAGCTGCAGCGGCCGGTAGAGGCCTCAAGCCCAGCAGCGAGGGCTTAGTCAAACTGAGCGCAGTGGCCATCAGTGCAAGGGAGGGGAGTTGTCTTTGTGTGGCCATAGGGCTGTTTTCTTCTTCTCCTAGCAACGGCCTCCTGCTACCATAGATTTTGGGGGTGGCATTGCTCCTTATGTTGGGCTAGTATGGCCCCTCGCACTCTCTCTCACTGTCCTATTTATTGTAATGAGCCATCTGCCTTTTCTCTGATGCTGTGTGTGTAAGAAAGAGAAAGAGAGACAGAGACAGACACAGAGACGGACAGAGAGAGGTAACAGACCACAGAACATCAAGCTGTGTGGTGGATGTGTCTGTACTCTGAGGACGGTATGGTAGCATATCTAATCTTGCTTATGCATTGAAAGTGGAGATTGATAGGGGACTGAAGGGTGGAACAGCCCTTGAGAAACAGTCAAGCATGCGTTTGCTTTTGATGCAGGTAAAAATGGTGGTGTTCGCCAAATTATGGTCCCTCAAATCGTCACTGAACACATTTATTTCCCACAAGTGTTCTTCCTTCCATCTAGCTTGTAGTTTGCTAAACAGGCCATGTTTATTACTGCACTTGTTAGACTGACTTACTTGGCCTGAAATGCTTATAGCCTTTAATCGCTGATTGTATGAACAGGGGAGAGAATGGTATGTTTTGAAATTTGTATGAATACTATCTATTGTTTCAAAAAGATGAGGGACATAAAGTTTCAAATCTCAAGTGTTCATAATCATTGTGCATATATGAATCTGTGTATGTATGAATATGCTTAAAATTAAGCACACAAGCACACAACACGCACACACACTGAAGGACATTGTAATATGTACACATTACCAGCATTGGATTATGGGAATACTAGTGATTCATAAGTCAGAAAGACTGTAAATTAAAAAAAGAAAAGAATATGTAGTGTGTTATCAGCTTCTCCTAATTATATAAATAGTAGACTTTCCAGTGACTGAGTAGCGTTTTTTTTATGTTTTTATCTGTCTATCATTTGTTAATGACAATCACATTTAGGACCTGTGTTTTACATATATATATAAAAAAGCCTAAACTGCTGAATGATATACAGTATTATCAATGCATCACCAGCCTGCAGGCACTCCAGTTCAACCAGCCTAATAGTTGCCCTTGGATACAACAGCACGTGGGTTCACTCGCAGTAGCTGAAAGCCCAACTTGTTAGAATTATTCTGACACAAGAATGATTCATCAGGGTGCTACAGGGTAGCATGAATCGATAGACTGCTTATAACATATATTTTTAAAATACAATATAATATCTACTGTATATACAAATAAGAGACATTGAAAGTCTGTAATGTTTATTGTTCATTCACTCAAATGGCAAAATTAATTTCAATTTTAAAATACTGTTACAGCAAAAAAAGTTTACTAATATTAATTTAGATTAACTAATCAGTGAGCATGTAATTATATATCTATATACTGTCTACATGAGAGGAACCACATTTTTCCACATGATAATACTAATTTGACAAGCAGAACAACAGAAGTGGAATCAGTGTGTGACCAGTCAAGACTTTTTAGCTATACCAATTTATCTAGCACCCTCGGGTTCCCCTGTGTGCTTTGCCTGAGAGGTCAAGCAACATTGAAGCTAGAGAGAGAGAGAACACAGAGAAGGTGGCCCTTTCAAACGGATTATGAAAAGTAATTCTGTGCCAGCGCACAGTTATGTTCCACCTTAAGAAACTTTACAACACAAATTCTAATAAGACCACAGGAATACTGAGAAGGAAAGCACTTTACCAGAGAGAACAGTTGCTAATGGTCTCCCTATCAGTTTATGGGGGCCACACTGGGTAGATAGATAGAATCAGCAGGGCATGTGAGTTTTACATGATACTGTTGTCATGGCAGCAGTCTAGATCGCACCATGGCGACAGTGGCGTGGGTAAGAGTGTGGGGTGATCATGGGCATCTTCAGCTATGAATAACACACACACACACACACACACACACACACACACACACACACACACACAGAAACAATTAATGTGTGTGAATAAAAAATATGTATCATTGTAAAGCAACTAGAAGGGTAAATGACTTATCACTCAACATTAAAAGCTTTTTAGTAGACGAGTAGACAGCATGAGATGACTTGTTATACTAAGGAATCAATACATTATACCAGAGGTGACCAGGATTTAGAAATGTCAAACAATTCGATGTGTGGTGAGAAATAAGAGAGAGAAAGAGAGAGAGAGAGAGAGAGAGAGAGAGAGAGAGAGAGAGAGAGAGAGAGAGAGAGAGAGAGAGAGACAGAGAGAGAGAAAGAGAGAGACAGAGAGAACGAAGGACAGTGGGAAAGAGATAGAGAGATAGAGACAAAGAGAGAACGAAGGACAGTGGGAGAGAGAGTAAGAAACAAAGAGAGAGAGAGCGAGAGAGAGAGAGAGAGACAGTGTTAATTGTGTTAAATTCAGAACATCTCCTAATATGCACTTATTCTAAGTAGTTTGGGGAGTAATATGCCTGATACAGAACAGAGAGGAAACTGTAGGCCTTCAGCATCAGCATAGATAAACACAGCCTCCGAATTTTTGTTAAAATTATTAATCTGATTCATTTTATACAGAAACACACTTTCACTTCCTTTATACTAATAGACGAAAGAACTGTGCTATTGTTGTTTAGCACTTCTACTGAACTCATTGCCACATCCTGCTTTGCACATGAAAGTATACACAGACGGGCACACATGCACACACCCATACTGACGGTTTCCTGACACTGCCAACCCCATCTGGAGTTCACTGATAGGACTGCTGGGCACCACACCTATTACAGTCCACTTATTACACCATTTATATCTCTTGTTATTTGTTTAATTAGCTGACAGACTTCTGCAATTAACTTTTGGTTACTTAAAGGTCAGTCTGAGATTCAGATGAAGGGATTAATGTCACGGGGAAATGTGACCAAGAGACCCATGAAGGCTTAGTAACAATAACTTGTTACTGTATTTGTAAATAGACTAAGAAAAAAAAGTGTCTTACAATTTTTGTGTGATAGAACTACATTTAGAAAATGAAAAAAGTGATATTAATCCAAGAACACATTCAATCTAATCAAAACAATAAAATTCGGTGTTTTTTATTGCTTGCAAAGACAACAAAACATGTATTTTAGTTCAACAGTGAATTATAAGTCCTAGAACATCCTCTGGATAGTTTAGCTGTGATAGTCCTGGTTTTATTTTTGGTTCTGCAGAGGAACATCTTGCATTTGGTGCTCCTCATGTATGTCTTGCCATTGCAGTCCTTGTTCCCAGCATGCAAACCCCTCACAGGACCATCACTGGAAAGCCCAGGATCTCCTCTACAGAACACTGTAGGGCTTGCTGGAGTCTCTCCAAATACTTAAGGCAGATACAGGTGAACAAAATGTCCACTATAAAGGACATAAACGAAAGAGCTGGGTCTCAGTAGGATATGAGACAGCACCGTTATAACGAATGAGACAGCACCATCTTGTGGTTGAAACAGGCACCGCATGAAAACAAGCCTCCGAGCATAAATAAACAGAAATATATGAAAAGAAAGAGAAAACTGTGAAATAGGTCTTAAGTCTTATTTTGTAACTACAACCCTACTGAGAGCGCTCAAGTTACCATTATTAACACATAGTTAATACGTTTAAAGCATTTACTAGCTCATATACCTTTTCTGCTTCTTGTCCTCACCTCAGTCACCATTGGCTTCATCACTAGGGGCTTTGTAACGCTGCTTTTTGACTTCACCTGAGTGAGTTTTCATTACAACTTGTGTGGGATGAAGGAAACAGGGCTTCAAGTGGCAGTTGGAATGCGAACTTGAGTCCGGAGGGAATCTGCTAGGTTAAGGCTTCCCTGTGGCATGTATGGTAGACGGTGATAGTGAAGGCTTTCACCTAAAATGGGATAGCGAGAAGTGGACCAACCTTACTGGCCACCATTGCGGGTGGGCTACAAATGATCTAGGGCGACTCAAAAAGCTGTTGAGTGGGCTCCCCCCTCAAGCCTTAGTCTTACTTGGAGTGGACGGACTTCTGTGTTCTGGAACCTGCACCTGTGTTGTGAAGGACTTGTTTCGTTTGGAGCTCCTGAGCTCATTCTGTGTCTGCGTTCACTAAAGCTTGTTTGTTCTGAAGTCTATCCCGCAGTCCTCCACCTGGAAGGTTGCTCAGTAGTAATCCTGTGTTAACAATAACTGTATTAACATTTCCGATGCAATACCACTGGGAAGGAAATGTACTCAGCTGCAAATAAAGATGAAATACAGAAACATAATTTCATTGCAGCGTAGTTGGCTGCAAATAAAGATGTAATACAGAAAGTGTCGGACTCATGTATTAATAGTTAATGCATTAATATGTCATTGTCTACTCATTGCGAGAGATGTAGTGTGTCTAGGCTCCAGTTAATAGCTTGTTTCCCTGTTTTACAGTTAATAGCATAAGGTTGGTGCATAGGCGACAGGTGGAGGGGCTCCTGAAGCTTTCATGCCTCCAGAGGAGTTGGCATTAGCCAACAACTGAGGGAGGCCTATTATGGAGGGGGTAGAGGGAGGCATTCAGTTGGACCCAGGTGGCACAGGAATGTCCACCCTGCAGGGTAATATAACAATCACTCTGTACAGTGTGTACATTTGTGCAGTCATAACATTCTGCTTCATGTGTTGTGTTCAGTGGAGAGGGAGAATATCGAGCTGCTCTTGTCACCTGCAGAGTCCAACATCTAATGCCATCCTGAGGTACAGATGAGTGTGCAAATAACGGTTTCACTAAGTGTGAAATATGCTGATGTGACATGACAACTGTAGCTACCCCTTCAATTTTCAGGAGGATGTAGGTGAAGAAGTCAAAGTCAAAATGAAATGTATTGTCTTAACCATATACAAGTGAGATGAAATGGCAAAGTTTAGGCCCCGCAGTGTACAAGGGGTGGCGGTAGCTCAATGGGTAGGTCTTTGCCTCCAGACCAAGAGGTCATGGGTTCGAATCTTACCTTCAACATACCACCACTGGGTCCCTGAGCAAGACCCTTAACCCTATGTTGCTCCAGGGACACTGTCCCCTGTAATTAGTGAATGGAAGTCGCTTTGGATAAGAGCATCTGCTAAATGCCCTAAATGTATGTATATTTTAACAGACATAAGACACCGCAAACAACACAGTTTCAAAAATGAAATATGGACTGCTCATTCTCATTTTTTGCCTATGTAGGCTAGAACAGACACTGTGCGCAGACTGCACAAGCTTCACTGTGCTAAAAACAAAACTTGAAATAAAGAAATTAAAGCTTGAAATTGAGAAGCTCGTGCATGAAAAGAAGCTACTGCCATACATTCATCCGTCTTTCATCAGTATGTGTGTGGCATCGTTGAATTTTCACTTTCCATTTGTAGGAACAGGGGCAAATAAACAAATAAAGACACGACAAAACTTCAATGTGTTCACAGACTGTATCTGTGAAAGGGTAAACAATAACAGGGGGCATAGGCATCAGGACTGGGGTCTTTTACATTCTGATGGTGCTGATCTTGTGTAGAACCACACATGCCGACACCACCTGAAAAGCCCTCTCAGGCTTCACATCTTGCCCCTTCAGACATGCAAAATGTGCCTTCAAGATTACAAAAGATTCCCCTTGTGTTGGCACGAACTGGTGATCACACTGTTAAACAAGGACATAATCTGCATCAGTAGCCTATGTGGGTCAGAACAGACTAGCTGAAAACTTGTCAAAGTGAGAGAAAAATGTGAGATACGCTCTAGATAATACATTAACGTCATAACCAATATGGATTAAGAATGAGTCTAACAAAATACTAATCACCACCTTATGTGGATCCAATGTGAAGTAAAGGTGAACTTAATGTAGGACATTACACTGTAAATAGCCCATGTTTCAGATTAATTAAGATATGATGAAAGAAACCTGTACATTGATTTCCGTTTCACATAACTGCCAAATGTATTGGGACACCTGCCTTTACACACACAGAAACTTTAATGATATCCCAATCACATAGGCTTTAGTATGGAGTACTTAATATAGGCAGGCACTGTTACTGGACCATGGTTTCTTGCCAAAGAACGTCATTTAATCATTGACATATGTGTCGTTATAGGCCTGCAGCAGTGTACACGGGGAAATGCCACCACTTTTCACCACTTCCCACCAGAAAATACGAGAACACTTGATCACGGTCATCCACGCAAAGGCATTCCCGTGTTTTAGACACAGGAAGAGACTCTTAGTTCAGTTCTGCGATTGGAGGAAATCCTCCATGTGATTCCGTTTCGGAGCGTTTGTTCCTGTGAGGCGTTTGTTCCTGTGAGTAAATGGCTCCTCCTGCAAAAGACCCGAAAACGGAGGCAGAGCCGGAGTGTCAGGACTGTAAAAGGAAAAAACACTACAAATTAGCATCTACGGGGCGAGAGACTGGTGTTTAGCAGTGCAATGTTCTTCGAGCTTCCTCGTTTAGACTGAACTCCGTCTCGAAATATAAGGAAGGGTTCTAGGGATCCTCTGAATAATAAACGCCCCAAATGAACTCCGTCAGAGCTGCGAACCGGAGACCGAGGCGAGTGTCGAGGCCGCGCCCGGCGCAGCCGGAGAGAAACAATCCAGAGAGAGGTGGGTGTATGTTTTATTTGGAGTTCCAGACAGCATGACAAATCGGTGGACCATTACCATACACGCCGTTTTTTGACTGTCGCTAGTGTTTCTGAAAGTTGATTGAGATTTTATAGATGGCGAGACGAGCGTTTGTTGTCATGCTCAGCAACTAGGAAACACCGAGGCTTCCGATCGGCCCAGAAGAGCATAGGCCGCGCTTTGTTTCTCTTGGTTTGCTTTAATCCGAGTGTTATGCATGTAGGTACCGACGTTTTTTTGAGTACACTTGTGTCTGTAATGGGGTAGTTTCGATGTGTAAAAGGTAAGGTGCCAAATAAAAGCTCAACACACTATTGTCTTTTAAAACCGACCTCCTCGGGCTTGTGTAGCTCCTTGCACACAATCTAACTAGCCACATGAAGGAAATTAATGTTATCAGTTCCAGTTTTGTTAAGGACTTACAATCATTGAGTTTATACAGTTTAATGAGGAACATTCAGTGTGTATCTGTCGGGCAGAACGGTTCAGTAATGTTCCTGATAGCCAGCTTAATATGGCCTAAAGTTAGCTTCGATGCTAACCACAGGTTTCCAGTGTTAAACCATCTAATTAGTTTTGAAGTGACTTCTAAAATACTCACTGTAAACGTTCAGTGTGCTTTGTTAGTTTCGCAAGAAAACTAACAGGGCCAGGTTTGTTTTAAGAGTGTGAATTCTTAAGTTGTAAATCAGGCTGTTTGCGCAGTGTGTTGTTTTTTTTTTTTAGGTTTCTGGGTCGCTGGGTTTCTGGCCGTTTCGTGTGTTGTTCTTAACCTTAATATTAATCTGTACAACGCCTCTGCACCAAAGGCTGTCCAGATACAAATAATGGAGAAATCGGGTTTAGCAATAGGGTGACACAATTTATTGGGTTCAACTGAAGAGATTATTTTCAAACGGACTCCGTTACCAGCGCCGCTATCTCGTTTGATAGACCATACTACTGGTTATTCAAATGGGTTTGAATTTGTACCCCTCGTTTTTCGCCTTTTGCTCTCCCCAGATTTTTAGGTTACGGTTGCATTCGTTGTAAACAGTCCGTACTTTCAGGTTGCGAGGACCAGTTTCCACCAGAAGTTATACCGTCGTGACCACTCCTACCTTACTCTTGGTGAAGTAGTCGCTGCCTCTCAGCACTGTTTTGTTTGAGGGTTGGAGGGTGCCGTGATATAACGAGACGATAAGAAACTATGACAAAACCCTGTATCGCTAATACTGCCCACTACCTATACATTTACATTCAGCTTTTTGGTTAACAATATTCAGCATACTCGTGTCTTGCCCAAGCGACATGAAGAGTAACGTGTTTGTTTCGAGCTGTGTAGGGTACATTTACATTTATGGCATTTATCAGACGCTTTTATCCAAAGCGACTTCCATTCCCTACCTACAGGGGACAGACTCGTGGAGTAACTTGGGGTTAAGGGTCTTGCTCAGGGACCCAGTGGTGGTATGCTGAAGGTAGGATTCGAACCCTCGACCTCTTGATCCGTCTGAGGTCTTTGCAGTTAAGCTCACATGCTTAGCACGCCACATGCTTAAAGTCAACTTGAAAACAAAATGGATCTTCCTTATTTTTACTTTACTGGTCTCATGTCCCTGATAACTTTGTGCAAATATAAACCTTCATGTGCTGTGGAAGCTCTGAATTATAATAGATTGGGTCTCATGTATTAGGTATGTTGTAGGGGGGAAAACCTTGCCACAAAAGTGTCAGTTCATCTGGTATACTCTATAAAATTTACACAGAGATTATGTTGAAATTATTGTCATTTGTATGCCACAAATAAGCTTAAGACTGTAACATTATGATGCATTACAAACACAGTGAGCGTAGTCTAGCACAGCGTTTCTCAAACTTATTTGCCCTGGGAACCAGTCATGTCAGGCTTTGGAGCTGCAGGGCCCTGCACATATGACCCCCC
>JBBPDC010059047.1:0-11091 GCA_037974485.1 Hemigrammopetersius urotaenia
GGACCTCCTGAAAGTCTACGTGAAGCTACTCTACCTTCTCCAGGTCCGTGGAGAAGGCCTGGGTCCCAGGGGTCGGCGCCGGGTGTGTCGTCTCTCGCCCCACGAAGAGGCAGCACAGATAGGTGACCGAACCCGATCCTGGGGCTCCCACACTTGAGATGCTACCTAACGCTGCCCCAGTCCAGTTTCACTGTCAGATGACCCTCCTGACCTCGAACGGGTGACGCAGAACAGGACACGCAAGGCCTCGCTCACCCTGACTTATTCATGAGCCCTGAAACCCATGCACGCAATCCTCCCTTGCTCCATTAGCCGACACATGCTTGGCCTTAAGGTTTTCTTCACTTCACTAAGAGGTTGAATGTAGTAATACTGCCTGATTAGACCTGGTAACAATTCTAGATTCATATCCATTCAACAGTGCTGGAGTTGCATTCTGGTCGCACCAGTTAAGAAGAAGAGTTTGAAAATGAACCTGGTGAAAGGGGATGTATCTGTCACTCCTCACGACCATGAGAAAACCTTGGGTACCCAGGACCCTGACACCAGTTCCCCTGTTCTCCTTCCTCTGAGCTCTTTTGGTAGGTTCTGACTACTGAACACCAGGAATCCTCACAGGACCAGAAGCGTTGATGTTTAGTCACAGTTTGGTTCTTCTCAATTATGGGGTTCTCCACTGACTGGTACCAGTTTGGTTTGGTTCGGTTCAACTCTACTTGCATTTCCATCACTAAAATCTGGTGTGGGGTACCCGGTACCATTCTTGGTACCACCTTGGCTGAGGTTCCAAGCGTGCTGAACCGATACTAAATAATGACGTGTACATATTGGAGGTTACTGATTGGTGGTTGTTATGGTTATGCCACTGTTGTTGACTGAACGTTAGTATTAGCGTTAGCGTTAGCATTAGCCTAATATAGCTTCTTTAAGCCAATTGTCTCAGTTTTGTGTCAAACAGCCACAAACCTAGAATAAGAAATAAAACCCCTCTAAATGTCATCCATGCTGACGATTGTAATGATGCCGCTTGGGCTGCTGCTCAGAATGTTTTGTCGATATAGCAAACATAGCAAAACTGTAGGTCCGAACCCAAACTAAACAGAGTAGAACCGAACTGAACCGCTGGTCAGTGGAAAAGCCCCTAAAGTGTCTCAGAAACTTTCACCCATTTTTCTGCTTCCAGCATCGACTTCAGGAACTGACTGTTCACTCACTGACTAATATAATATAAAACAGCGCCGCCCCCCCCGTTCATTGACAAGAGACAGCGGAACCAGATCTTCAGCGTTCTTCACCTGATAGAGGTTTTTATGTTGGGCTGGTTGTATGTAAGAGAGGGAATTTTATATTTGAGCGACAAGAAAACGGTCACTCTTTCCCTGCTGTGTGTTGATAGTTGGAGTGTTCTAAAGTTTATTTAAGCCAAACGAGGGTCAACCTGGAATGTGGAAAGGCGTCAAATCCATTCCTTTTAAGCTGCTTATATAAATGTTCTCTGCGCTCAGTGAGGGTTTAATCTCGCTGGCCTTGGTGAGATTTCGGCCCTTTTTTCCGTTGGTTGGTGGGAGCAGCTCCGTTAGTGCTGTCCCGGCACGCTTTCGTTAATCAATGTTCTCCTTCTGCATGTGCGAACACCAATCCCACCGCGTCCTAAAAAGTGCAGCGCTGCACCAGGACTCGTCACTTTTGGAGCTAAAAGTGTTGATCACAAATCAATCTGGCACGATTTTCCACTCACTGCACATGTAGTCCTTCAGCAGACAGGCTAGGCTATGCTGTGTAAGGTGATGAACATTATCACACACACACTGTAGAGTAATACACTCGCTTACAAGGTTTCTGAACTTGTTCAACTCTGGTATCTCTGGTCTGAAGTATGTTAGCGATGCTGAATTCAAGCTCGTGTGGGCCGCTGAATGGCCTAGAGGTCAGGGTTTTGGCCCTGTAATCAGAAGGTTGTGGGTTTGAATCCCTTGAGTAAGGTACCCTCCCCACACACTGCTCCTGGGCGCCCCTCGCTGGTGGCAGCCCCCTGGTTCACTTCGGTTAAATGCAGAGAAAGAATTTCACATTGTGCTGTGGTGTGTTCACTTGTGACTATAAGGTTAATAAATTAAAGCTTGACATTTTTCCAGTTTTATAGATGACAGACCACATAAGCGAGATCATATGTTTGAGATGTTTGAGATCATATAACAATTCTAAAAGCACAATCTGATTGGTCATGGTTTTCCCTGTGTTATTATTATAGCAAGTTTTTTCTTTTTTCACAATAACCGTATCACTCCGGCATGCTCTGGTCTCTAAAGGGAGTTCTCTACTGACTGGTACCAGCTTGGTTCGGTTCTACTCTGATCAGTTTGGTTTCGGACCTACAGTTTTCCACTATAATTAAAGTATTGCCTTCATATAACTGGTTTATATAATGACCCAACATTCTGAGGAGGATCTCACTTTGAACATTATAGCATGAGCGGAGCTCTCTACTAACAACCCAGCATCATTACAATTGTCAGCATGGATGAAATCAGAGGGGTTTTATTTTTTATCCTTGGTTTGTGGCTGTTTGCCACAGAACTGAGACAATTGGCTTAAAGAAGTAACATTAGGCTAATGCTAATGCTAACGTTCAGTTCAGTCAACAACACTTGTGTAACCATAGAGACCACCAATCAGTAACCTCCAATATGTACACGCCATCATTTAGTATCGGTTCAGCACGCTTGGAACCTCGGCCAAGGTGGTACCTAGAATGGTACCGGGTACCAGGTACCAGATTTTAGTGATGGAAAAGCAAAAAAAGTGAGTAGAGTTGAAACAAACCGATATAGTACCAGTCATTGGAGAACCCCCATAAGTATCGGTTCTCCAGAGCAGCATGATCATCAGCAATGTTCTACTTCAGCGCCCAGAACAGGAAGTGAGAACCTCAAAGAAATCTATTAAGATCCGCACTGCAGCCGTTCGGTTCCACTCTGAAGAAGAGTGTGACAGCAGCCCCGGATAGCTTTCACACACACACACACACACACACACACACACACACACACACAACATATGCCTGTCAACGTATTCGCTTAATCATTCCCAGTCCTTTCCTCATGGAAGCCCAGTGTTACACTGTAGTTCTCATCAAATACTTCAAATAATCTGCTTCAGCTCAATCAATCCTTCATTAAATTAAACCAGGAGCTGCTGATGGAGTTTCACAATCCAAACAACAGCTGGAGGAACCAAGGAGGAACCTGGAACCAAACCTGTGTTCTAACCAAGTCATTTTTACAAACTAATCTTGATATTATTTAATGTTTTCGTGTTTGTTGACAGTTATTCTAGTCCTTTAAGTGGCGTTAGAGTGTAAGACCTTTGCCCAGCCCTGAGGGGTGGGGGGGGAGAAGCTTACATAATAAAGGAACTGTATCTCCTCCGGCTGCTGGAGAGTGAAGACCAGGCCGAATCAATATTTCATCCTGTCTGCAGCGGGTGAGGGGTTGGGGGGAAACGAACACATGAATAAAAGATGAATCGGCAGCTTGTGTGACAACAGCATGGAAAAGCCACTCTGCTCAGGTCCCTCCCCAGGTGTCATCTCATAACGTCACTAACTGCAAGAACAAAAACACAAAGAGGTCAGAGTAGCAGCAAAAAGCTGAATCAGTGCATTCTCAGCACCCGGGCAGATCCAGACACGGCGCTCTACCGCCACCTGGTGGCTCAACTGGAGCAAGAGCGACAACATGAGAACAAGGGCTTAAAATAAACTGTAGTAAAATTCATTAAACTGCCACATATATAGTATTAAAATTATGAGAAATTATTACAATCAGAATTTTAATGAAAGTATTTGATACATAAACCAGCACTAATGATGAATCAGGAATTATGACTCATGCTGCGTCCGAAATCGCATACTTCCCTACTACATAGTATGCGATATATAGTGTTTTCGCATACTATATAGTAGGGAAGTATGCGATTTCAGACGCAGCCATAGTCTTAAGAGCCATGGAGGATCCAGCGAACAGTTTCGGAACGTTTTGGACAGAAATTTTTCAAATACAAACCTTTTATTCAACGAAGCAAGCCTTGTGCTTCATCGCTTCATCGGCTTAAACTGTTCCACTCTCAGTTCTACACTTAAATTTACCAGAACATTCAAGGTATTAGTCTTTGTTTAGTTTAGTTTAATTGTGGCGTTGACTGTTAATGTTACAGAGAACTTGTTGCTCAGTGTTGGACACCTGTGTTCCTGCGTGTGTGTGACGTCATCAAACGACAAGCCCAAGGACAAAATGTTATAGTGGAAAAGTTTCATCTGAATATCAGCAGCGACTGAACAGTCTGAAAGAGTTTGAAAGAGTTTTGTGCTTCTTCAGGAGGATCTAAGAGATTTTGACCTTTAAGATCTGTGAGGCATCACAATGCAGATATCTCATTTAAATGTTTTGAGCGTTACTCATTTAAGATAAGATAAACCTTTACTAGTCCCACAAGCTGGGAAGTTGTTTTGCCTCAGCAGAAAGTGAACAGTGCAAAGTTAAACATTAAGAAACAATAGAATAAAATAGAATACAAATAAAACACTATACTCACAGTGCAGTATAAAATGTACACTATACAATCTAAAGATATAGAATATGCACATCTGTTTTGTAAAATATTTACATAAACATATTTGTAGACTACATGTAAACAAAAGCAAGTGACTAAGTGATATGTCTACATGCTACAGCGGAGAATAATTCAGTTGATGAATTGCTGAATTTCATAAGTCTTGAGTGGAAGAGTGAATTACCCAGAGGTGGAATATAGGGAGTAAATCCAATCCACCAGGAGTTACACTGTTTTAAACATCCTGCTGTTTATATACAGTCTTCCTGCCTTTTAGTGCTGCCTTTCAGGCTGCGTAGCTCACTTGTTTAAGCTGTGACTTCAGAAACTTGAGGTCATGAGATCAAACCCAAGTCTTTACTTTCAAGTCTTGCATGCCACGCTTCATCTACGAGTCAAACATCCAAAAATATGCTGCGCTGTAGCTCACCGTTTAAACTGTGTTCTCAAAAACAGAAGGTTGTGGGATCAAGCCAGAGTCTTTAACTTTATGTCTTGCCCATCACACTTTATCTGAAAGTCATATATCTAGAGTTAGACAGCTTCTCAAGCCCTGTAGCTTTAAGTGCTCCGCTGGCCTAGCTCTGAGGCTCACCGCTTAAGCCATGGTCTCTAAAACAGAAGGTTGTGGGATGTGATCTGGCATTTATGTTTTGTATGCCACATTTCATCTGAAAGTGAAATATCCAAAGAAAGACATTTTAGTTGAGAGATCCTGTGGCTCAGTGGTAAGCGCGTTGCCTCCAAGACCAGGAGGTCTGGGTTCTAATCAGAGCATTTTGCTTTATGTATTGCCATGGGCTCCTCATTTGAAAGTGAATTGTCCAAAATAAGGTCTTAGTTGTGAGGTCCAGTGGCTCAGAGGTAAAAGCACTGGCTCCAAACCAAGAAGTTGCAGGTTCTATCCACATTGTTTAGCTTTATGTCTTGAACCTCATCTGAAAGTGAAATGTCCAAAAAAAAAAAAAGCCTGACAGCTTAGAGCATTGCCTCCAAGATGAAGAGGTCACAGGTTCTAATCACAGCCTTTAGCTTTATGTCTTGAACATCAGACCTCATCTGGAAATAAAATGTCCAAAAAAAAAGGTCTAAGCTGTGTGGGATCCTGTGGCTCAGTGGTAAGAGCAATGCTCCAAGATTCAGAGGTCATGGGTTTGAGTCATGGGCAGGGGTCTCCACCAATACCAAACAAGGGGGGGGACATTTGCGTCTGGGCTCCTGAGCGATGAAAAATGGCGTCGAACTTTTAGACAGCAGGAACGAAAGAACGCTTTGGGTTCGAGTTTTAAGTTTGTTAGGTTTAACTGTCTTAAAAGTTTCTTCCTTCCAACATCTGTATTAGAGGCAAAGACTTTACCACTGCACCAGAGTCTTTCACACACACCAAGCTTTTTTGGGGGGGGGGGTTGTCTTGAAGATTGGAAGTTTAGTAGAAGATCCTAAGATAAGTCTTTTGCAGCGATGGAAAGAGTCCAGCTTGGGTAAAACCATGCTGTTATGAGATCTTTCTTACGTGATCCTGGTCTAAACCAGAGTAAGAGGAACAATATCAACAGTAAATGACTCATAATCATGTTTTTGATTCTGGAGAAACTTGCTGATGGATGGTTGGACCGTCTGCAGTTATCAGGCTTACAAGAGCTGCTTGTGTGAAGTTTGGTGCTCTGGCTGCTCCAGCTTCTTGTTGACAGAACTTGGATGGACTTAATGAGCTCTGGAGAAGATCAGTGGTGGGTAAGGTTTATAGATGACAGTGACTTTCATTAGAATGTTTTCTGCAGCAGCTTGGTTTCAGCGGTTTCAACCTGTTTCTCTGATAGCAGCATGTGTTTTAATCAAAAGTGTTGATTTACCACACACACTGTTCCAGTTTCATGAGTGTAGAACTTATGGTGAAGCACCACTGGGTCTTCACCAAATGTGCTGCTAGGAGGGGAATATTTTTAACAAGTGATTTTATATCACCACCTGTAAAATGTGCAGCAAATCAATGGCAGGAACGCCTTGATGGAACTGACAGTCTGGTGAAAACAGGACCTTATACGGACCGGTTTCTCCATTCAGCTCCTCCTCAGGAGGGAGAGAACCTGCGGCTGAAACGCAAAACTATGGGTCAAAAGTCTCTGCATTTCTATGAAAAAGTACAGAAACAATAAAGAAATCCATTTAAAAGGCATTATGATGAATAATGATTAATACAAGCAGGAACATGAACTAAAGTTAAGGTGAGTCTGAATTTCAAAACTATTATTTCTCTGTGTGCATCTCTCCCTCTCTCATGTCTGTCTATAGGTATTGCGCACCCACACACACACCACACAAACATACATTCATACACCTTTCTACTCTTATTATGCTGCCTGTGTTTGTTGATACTTGTTATTAATGGGTGTGGCTGAATCCAGGTGTCCACATACTTTTGTCCATATAGAGTAGCTAGTGAAAATAACTGCAACCAGGTCAAACATTTACAAAGGATTAGCATTTTTATTCAAAAACAAACAAAAAAAAAATCATACACATAGACTATTATCATCATCCACCACACACAGTTCAATAATGTTTTAGAGCTCAACATTAAAACGGTTTTAAAAAAGAACTCTCCCTCCCTCGGGTCAGTAACAGTTAGATCTGTTCTTCAAAACAGCCAACAGCGCTCTGAGGTATTTCATGCTAAATTACGTATGATTATTAATAATAACAGATTTTTAAAAAAAAAAGCATGTGGAGGCCCGGTTTCTGCGGGCGTATGGAACGTGCGGTGATGTCATGCTCAGATTACAGACTGTTGATTTTCTGAGCCATAATTTATCTATTTATTTATTTATTTATTTTATTTTTTTAAACACACGACCAAAAGCTGTCTGGTCGATCGGTGCCCCACATGCCTCACAGGTTCTGACCCCCAAATTTAACCCATCAACACCACTGTACTACCAGCTCTTGGGAAGCCAAGCAGAAAATGGTAAAAATCCCTGAAACCGGACCCATGCAGTTAGATTGGGCCTGTTCCCATACTTGGGGGGTGGGGGGTCCAGCTCAGTTTAGGATGCGGACCCCAATTTTTCCTTTAATAGTGTAAGTGCCGACACTCTTATGCATATTCTTTTGTTCTACAAGTGTAAACACAGTTAAGAAAAAAAAACATTAAATTTGTGAACACCACCAAAACTAAGCCCAGAAACAGGCTGAGAGTTCACTCCCCCACCAAAACGAACGGTGCCACAGAAAGCATCAGCATTACTGTAATATCATCCCCACTTGAAATGCTTGTTACGAGTAATATACTCGTACTTCCTGTTCATTGCGGACGTATTGAAAATGTAAGTGTTCAGACTAATAAATAATCTAGAGAAGTTTTTCTGTATTATTCCAGTAAAAATAAATATTGTACTGTTACATGTCTGTATCAGGGCTGCGTATAAAACGGCGCAGAAGCTCTTGGTTGTGTGTACTGAGCGTCCGTAGCGGATTCTCTCACCTTTACTTCACTTTTTCAGGAGAGAGCTGTGCGGGCTGCAGGAAAAACTGGTTAGTTTCGTCGCCAAAGCAAAATTCCAGGATGGAAGTAGTTCCCACATTTCTTTTGATCAAAGCCAGGGGTCCGAGTTAAGGCCTCTCGGCCGAGGCGTGTGTGCGTGTTAATGTGTGTGTGTCCCTTGTGGCATAGCTTTCAGAGCGGTTAGTACTTCAGCAGCCGCTCGCGCTCCGTACCCACGAACCTGCTGTGGCTGGACAAGACCTTCGCTTTATTCACAGACGGGCCTGTGGAAGAGAGGAGACTTTCATTAATGGAGCTCCTATAAAAATACATATTCAGTCATGATATTTTAATCATTTTAATGGAACCGTTTGGCAAAAGGAATCAAATTTACACCTTTTTCCACTGATCAGAGATCACCCAAGACATGCCTGGAGTGCAAAACCACACTCAAACCACATCCAGCACTTCGTTAAGGTGATCAGACTAGTGGACGTGGTTTAGGACACAGTATGACTTAATGTGAGCTGTAAAAAAGAACTGAACAGCAGCGCTACAGACAGCCTTAATGAAGAGCTGGATGTGGTTTGAGGGTGAAGAAGTTCTGGGTTTGAACAGAACAGAGACGCCCAGAGAGGAGCTTTGGAACGTCCCTCAGGAAGCCTGGAGAACTCTTCCTGAAGAACTTAACAGGAGAGAGTTCAGTTAACGGAGCTCAAACAGCTTTAAAGTCGGTGTGTGTTTAACTCGAACAGCTTTAAAGTCAAACCCACCCTCTGTGTTTATTCTGGATTTACTGTGAGTCTGAACATGTTGCAGTAAACCACTGAACCAGCTGACTCATTTAATACAGAATATAAAGAAATTAGGGGGTCAAGACTATGACCCATTCTGAACTCCAGTTGCTGTGTATGTGTTGTAAATACAGGACTGTGTAAGATTTTCAGCACATTCATCAGAATTTTCAGCCGATCAGTGTTTCTCTGCTTGTAGCCAATGGAAGCGCAGTCATTTGCTGCAGTTTTTAATCTGAAAACTGAGTTTTTGCTTCTGAGGCAAAGCAAGCCATCACAGATCTCTGAGGGAGGAGCCGTACCTGCGTAGCTGAGGAGTACGGGCAGAAAGATCAGGCCATGAGTCGCCCCCAGCAGCACAATGGCCAAATACATGCGGAAATAGAAGACCTGGAAGATCTGGGATTTGGAGAGGGCCAGGATCAGGATCCCACCAAACTTGGTCAGCGTGATCCCGCTAAACACCTAAGAACAGACATTAAAAACAACCTTAAACAGTTTCAGAGATCCTCACACACAAACTTCACCACTGAAGTTACTGGTTGTCGCTATGCAGACACTTAAACATGCACTTTCTACTGGGAATGTAATGATGATCAAAGGAGGAGCTCCTGTAAAACCCAGTATAAGTGAATTCAGACTAGTGGATGTGGTTTAGGACTCAGCATGACTCAAGCTGTAAAAATGTACTAGAACAGAACAGTTTGTGTGTACTTTTGTGTCAGTTTGTATGTATGTGTTTGATGGGGATGGAGAAATGAGGTGGCTCAGTAGTGTCTGCAAGCTGCAGTTTTGAACAAGTGAAGCAAAATTTGGACCGAAACACGTCTCTGATCGACCACATCTGGGGTCAGTGCAGCTCTGAGGAGGTGTACAGTGTACAGATACTGTAACATGTTACTGTAATAGACTTATGTTATGGATGTAAGACAGAGGGTTTTGGCTAAAAGACAGAGATTACAGCAGAGTATTTGCTTTTAAACACGACTGTAGAGACAGAAGTTTAGCCAGAGGCAACGTCCCGGGCGACTCAGCGTGGCCAAAGCAGAACATTCATGTTTCTAAGGTGGAGAGGGTCGTGTCATGTCGTGTCCCGTTTACTGGGAATTTCACGGCATGTACGAACCTGTGAATCCCGGAAAGACACTGTTTAAGTAGATTTGTGAATTATGCAAACCTGAGCATCTCCAGTAAAAGAATCCATTAATGTCACCGTTTAAAGTGCATCAGGATTTCACTGTTCAATAACACACACACTCTCGAAATGCATCAACACTGAAGAGGAGATCTGAATATTAAAATCTTCGTTCTATTTCAGAAGAGATTAAATGGAGTCTGAAGCAGTTACACTGAAAACAGTCATTAGCCAAAACACTTGAAATGTTCAATAAGCTCTAAAATGTACACAGTACTGAATAGAAGTCTTCTTATTTTGCTTCCAAGGATCCAGATCTTGTATTTTGTTTGTTAAGACACACAGTGACCTACGTATGAATTATTCAAGCAGAACAAAGGGCATCTACTTGAAGTCCTGAACCAGTGAAGAACCTGGAGCTGATGATCAGTCGGTGATATATATATGCAGTAGGGGTGTGACGAGACGCTTTTCCCACGAGACGAGACACGAGACTGGGTTCACGAGAACGAGACGAGACTTTGACATTTTTTTTAAAGAATGACCTATAAACCGCGTTGTTGTGTTTGTCAAAAAATGCCTTAAATGCCAACATTAATAGTGTAAACCCTAAATATGCCCCCAGATGTGCTCCCAGAACATTTTCATTTCATTTTAAACAGTTTAATACATCACCCTTAAAGAAAATATAAAGATAAACCCGAGGTTTAAATACAGAAAAGTCACGAGACACAGAGAGAGAGAGAGAGACACAGAGAGAGACACAGAGAGAGAGAGCGAGACAGAGAGAGACAGAGAGAGACAGAGAGAGACGCGTGCTCTGGAAAAGTCACGAATGTGAGAGAGAGAGAGATATATATAGAGAGAGAGAGAGGGAGGGGATCCGTGTGCTCTAGAACAAGAGAGAGAGGCGCGTCCCCCGGAAAAGTCACGAATGAGAGAAAGAGACAGATGCGCGCTCCGGAAAAGTCACGAACGAGAGAGAGCGCGTGAGAGAGAGAGATACAGAGAGAGAGGGTTGTTTGCCCTTTCATGCGAACTGAATTTCTTTCCGTTTTCTTCACAGGCAC
>JBBPDC010059058.1:0-11090 GCA_037974485.1 Hemigrammopetersius urotaenia
TTAGATCTTTAAGTCCATCTCAAGAAAAATCGGAGCAGAAACAAAGGTGTTGCGTTTATATTTTTGTTGAGTGTACATGTATGTCGCTGATTGGTTGCATATTAAGGGCGCGAAACACAAAATAATAATGTTGCATTATCGAACATTGCGTTGTGTGTCATGGATACTGACAACGGCTCCAAATCTCCGACCACTATGTCGATCTGACACCGTAAGACCAAGACAGCAAGACCAAGACAAGACCGAAGGATCCGAGACCAAGACAAGACCAAGACAAAATGCCGTCGAGACTGTGACAAGACCAATACCATGTGGTCTCGAGACCGGTCTTGCGATGCAATGTGTCTGACTCGATCCAGTGACATCACTCCTGTGATGCACTGTCCATATATCTGCTGTTGTGCATACATTTTGAGTATGTTGAAGGATTTCAGTTTCTGCTTCCTTCACTTTTTGAAAGGTTTTCTCAATGTGAGTCCTGCCCCCACTTAGTCCTTCAACCATCTTACGGAATGAGGTGTTCTCAACAGTAGAAAAGGGCTGCACTTCGTTGACTATGAAGTCAAATACGAAGGAATTTACTCTCCTTTGGGTGATGGCTGGAGTGCTAAGGATGTTTGTTTGAGAGGAGGAGGGGTTGTGTCTTTGCCACTCTGTTCATCACCATGATCCAGTGTGTTTGCTTTGGGTAAACTGTGCATGACCCAGGGATGCATCCTCTGAAAAAAATACAGACAAAAAGAAAACATTACTGATACAGAAATAGTTTTCTATACGAGATCACTGCAAAAAGTGCAGCCTTACCTAATGTCCACCCTACTGTTACTTATTTTATATCAAGATTTAAAAATCTAGTTGGTATTGCTTTCAGAACTGCACATGATTATTTGCAGCTAGCAGGTTGTTAATGCTATCCATCAAGTCTAACAGTCTGCAGTCTATGAACTAACCTCAGCTAACTCCAGCTAACAATGTTAGCTCGGTGACGAGTAGCCTTCAGTAATGGTAATAAATCACGCAGCAATAGTACATCAAAGATACTGAAGTGGCACATAACCAGGTAGCTACCACAACTAAAACAATGTAGTTGCAGTAAGCAAACAGTTTTTAAAAAAAAAAAAGAACTTACTTCCAGGTGTTTCTTTAGGCTGGATGTGGAATCTGTTGATGCTGAGAGCAGCTTGGTTGCTGGCAAACAGAGTTTGCATTGCACGGTCAGATTTCGCTCATGTGAAGTGGTGTCGGAATTTCCAAGTAAAAAATGCATTCTTGCCCAGGCACTGCTGGCTCTGTTGTGCTGGCTCCAGGTCCATTGTGTAACTGATGCCATCAACATTAACAAGACGCTTACATTAGAGCCTCTTATGCGTGGAATTACCAAAATTAGAGAGGAGATAGAGAGGGGATAGCCTAACATATGAAACAGGAAAAGACCGCTGTGTAATCCATTTATTTCAACAAAGTAACTGAATTCCGATTATCACTCATTTAAATGGTAACTGTAACGGATTGCAGTTACTCATATTTTGTATTCTAAATACGTTACGCCAGTACATGTATTCCATTACTCCCAAACACTGCACATACAGTTTCTGGTTTAGTACGGACCCCTCTTTTCACCGGAGAGCACAAGGGCAATATGGTTTCTGTGACACTCAGCTGTAGGTGACTCCGCTCTCCATTTCCACCCAAGTGAGTGTTCCTGCACAGAATCTGGGAATTGACTGGCTTTTAAACACACACCCATGCACTCTCCTCCAATCACACAAGGACACACTCGCGCTTCATTAGTGATTGAACTCAGCTGGACCTGCCACAATCACCAGGCATGCCAGCCTAACTCTCACCCAGCCTGGCTTGTCTCGTGACCCGTGATCATTCACACACACATACTCACTCAGCCACATGAGGAAACTGTTTTCGCTGCTTTTAATTTTGTTTTTCATTATTTCCGCCTTTTTAAAACATTTTTTACCTTGTCATGGCCAGCAAAAACACTAAATCTTGCGCTACGCTGCAGCAGCAGAGGCCTATCACGCAGGAGTACACTGACTCCACCCTGCGGCGAGGCTACTCTTGAGGCTCAAACCCTACATTACGGGAGGACATCGCCGAGATTTTTCAAAAATGTTAAAAATAATTGATTCATTTTTTATTTGTTTACATGCATTTACTTATTTATTTGTATTTACTTATCCTTTTTTATCATCTACATTTATAGACAACAGCTTTATCTTTTTGGGTTTGGCTCAGCTTTTTCTCTGTCTTTGGGCCATAGATATGTGGCACCAATCATTTTCTTGTTATCTTTTGCCGTTATCTCCCCTTTGGAGTCTTTTTGATATTTTCTTTTGGGTTTGGGGAATATGGGGGATTGAGGGAACTGCCCTGGCTCATTTCTCTTTTTCATCATGTTCACATGTCCTCTAGTAACTTAAATTCCAGCACTTCTGGGGCAGGTTCGACCAATTCCATTTCTGAGTTGGAGCATCTGTGGTATGAGTAATCCTATTAAAAGATCAAAGGTCTTCAATCATTTAAAACATCTTAATTCTTTTGTAATATTTTTGCAGGAGACTCGTCTTAGACTTGTAGACTTCGCTTGTCTTAGGTAGGTCAGGTTTGCCATACTAATTTTAAATTTATTCTCATTCCATGTGTTGTTTCTGTTATTCAAGTAATGTGATCTCAGATCATGCCCCACTATTATTAGACATCCAGTTTTCTGTCCAGCCCATCCCTCTGGAAATTTAACTCTTTGCTGCTAGTGGACTCAGTTTTTTCCCCCCGTAATTTTGTTTCTGATGCTATTGATGAATTTCCCCTGTTTAATAAAAATGAATCTACTTCATACTCTTTATTGTGGGAGTCACTGAAAGCCTTCCTCAGAGGTAAAATTATTTCATTTAACTAGAAAAAACAGAAAGCCAGGATTGCCCAACTCATGTCTGATATCGCTGCTCTGGACCGAGAATGCGCGTTGTACCCCTCTCCAGCATTATTCAAGAAGCACCTTGATCTTCAGGCTCAGTTTAACCTCATCTCTACAAGAACAGCTGAGCATTTGCTGCTGCAAACACGCATCCTTTGGAAATGAATGCTGGCTTTAATTCTTTTTACTCATCCTTGTATACATCAGAATCTCCTTCAGAATCTTCTACCATTTATCACTTTCTGGCTGATATGGCGTTCTCTACGGTCGATCCCGTTTAGTCAGAACAACTGGAAACTACTCTGTTAACGAATTAAAATAGGTAGTTGAATGTATGCAGTCTAATAAATCACCTGGCCCAGATGGATTTCCAATCAAATTTTTTAAAGAAATTTAGCGACAAATTGAACCCTTTGCTTTTGTCAATGTTTAATGAATCCCTGGAGAGGGGCTCTCTGCCTCCTACGTCAACCCAGGCTTAAATAACTCTTCTTTTATAGAGTGGTAAAAATCCCTCCTCTCTGCTGAATTCTGATGTTTTAACTGATACAAAAAAATACGAGCACATTACTCCAGTCTTAGCATCGCTGCATTGGCTCCCGGGTCGTTTTTGAATTGATTTTAAAATTCTTTTCTTTGCTTTTAAATGTCTTCATGGCCTTGCCCCCCATTATTTGTCTGAACTGCTTCACCCATACGTTCCTCCATGTGCTCTTAGGTCAGCAGATCACTTACTTTTAGCTGTCCCCAAGACTAGAAGGAAGCTTAGGGGTGATCGAGCTTTTTCAGTCACTGCTCCAAAATCATGGAATGCCTTTGAACATCAGGCAGACTGACTCCCCTTCTGCTTTTAAGTGCTCTCTTGAAAAAACTTTTAAATCTGTCTTGATGTTGGTTTTATTATTTTCATTGTCGTATTTGGTCTTTTTCTTTTCCTTATGTCAGTGTACAGCACTTTGGTCAACTCTGTTGTTTTAAAGTGCTATATAAATCTATCAAAGTTGAAAGTTAAAATCCTGGCCAAAATTATTGCTCTTCAATTGGAGAAGGTTCTGTCTGGCATTATCTCCGAGGAGCAAAATGGTTTTATTAAAGGATGTAATTTATTAACACTCGCACCCTTCTGAATATTCTTTACACATCACATTCTGCTTGGAAGGCGTTCAATAGGGTGAAGTGGCCTCACTTGTTTGCAGTAGGCTACTTGGAAAATTTGGGTTCTCAGTTGGGTGAGAATACTGTATACATCTGAATACTTTCCATTGGGTCGTGACACGCGGCTGGGTTGTCATTTATCTCCAGCTCTTTTTGCCGGGGCCATTGTACCCCTTAATGTCTTTTTCCTCGTTTAGAGGTATTAACCGTAATGATGTAGTCTAGCCTTATACGTGGATGATTTATTGCTATACGTCACTAATCCTGCATCTTGTCTTTCTGGCATTCTGTCTACTTTGCACAACTTTTCTGGATATATAGCCCCTTTTCTGGATATAAAATAAATCTACAAAAGAGTGAATGCTTTCCCATAAATGCAGCAGCTTTGCAACCTTGCCCGCTCTGGGTTCAAATATCTCTGTATGAATGTGACGCACTCCCTTTCAGGTCTTTTTTCAGCAAATTTTACCCCTCTTGTGTCTAAATTGAAAAATGATTTCTTGTCAAAATGAATGTATTGCCTAGATTTATATCCCTTTATTAGACACTGCCTTTATTTTAACCTAAACGCTTTTGATGATCAGCGCTTTTGTTTGGGGTGTGGGGCCTCCCCGGGTCCGCAGATCCCTATCTCAGAAATGTAAATTTAGCGGTGGTTTTGCTCTACCAAACTTCCAGTATTATTAGGCCTTAAATATCAATAGAATACATTGTTGGTTCACTTTACCCTCTCTGTGTTCTTTGGAGGCTCAATCATGCAACTTATCATCCTGTCCCTGCATTAGTATATTCCTCTCTTCCAATTAACATCTGTTTTACAGTTTTATGTGATTATTTTAAAAATTGGCATCAATTTATAAACATTTCAAATTTACATCTGCATCACTCCTAGGTCCATCTGTTCCCTCCCTCATATTTAGACCCCGGATTTACCTTGTGACGCAGGTGTGGTGTGCAGTGCTTCCAAAAAATGTATAGAAATTTTTAATACCTCCGATAAACTTATTGTACAAGCTGCCTGCAAACAATCTGTTTCGTTTCTAAAAATTTTCTGACTTTCCCTCTCTTCCCTCCCAGAAACCATGAGAGGACCTGCTCACTTGCACTATGCTTCAAAGAGGAGTCATCTCAGTGCTATATTCTTTCGGAAGTGACAGTCATTCTTGACATTTTTGTTAATTTGACTGCGTTGGAGATTGAGTCCTGCTGTAAAGGCAATTGTACTTTTTTCCTCTCTCTGGGGATGGACCCAGGGACGGGTGTGTAGGGACGGGTGTAGGGAGCGTGTGCGGGGGGAAGTCATTCTTTTTTTTCTTTTTTTTTGCATTTTTCATTTTTGTTGTTGCTGTTAAAACTCTAAAAAGCGATACAAATATCTGGGGAAAAACTAAACTGAAGAGAAAGATGGGACCTTATCAAAACAGTCTCCTCCCCACGTCCATTCCAAAAAAATGGACGTTCAGATGGACGTTTGCAGTCACCAATCGCTGCTCGGCAATTCCAGCCTCGTAGCAAACCGCGGAACAAATCAGAAGCGCAGAAAGGCGGAGCACCAATGGGCCTTGCATTAAGCTCGGTTGCGATGGGAAGCCTTGGATGAGATTTTGTGAGTTCTGTTGAACCTTTTGTGAATATTTTGTGTATAAATGCGTTTGAAACGCGCCCACATTAGCAGGCATAGGCGGTCCACGCGTTAAGATACTGTCTTTCAGGGTGTGGTAGTGTTTTGAGGAACGTGATTGTGGGTAACCGTTTCCTGTGTTCAAAGTAACCGCTTGAATTGGATAGCAACCGTGATTTCTATTCCAAATAAATGTGGTTGTGCCTTTTCGAAAATAAGGAGCTTTTTTGAGATTAATTCGTTAGGACTGGTTACTTTTTAGAGAGCTTTGTAAGCACATCATGTGCAGCGTTTAGGCTTTGTCGCTCTGTGGGTCATAATATTAAATCACATATGTACTAAGAACTTTATTTAGTGTAACAATCAACTGTATATAACAATATGCTTTGTTTATACTCTGCTGTACTGTGTGTTTTATTGCTCGATAAGTTAGCTTAAAGTGAACAAGACATTACTCATTATCATCGCTAGTCACGCCAACGATTTTTAGATAAAGGTCACGTGCTCTAAAACGCTCACCACTTCGGAGTACTTTGAAGCGAGTCAAAGAAATCTTAACCAACTCAATCTCCGACCGGCTTCACAACGCTGAAGAGCAGGGCTGGTTCGGACTGGGCTGCGTCTGGAGCCCCACCAAATCTCCATTAGCAGTGAACTTTACCAAATCTGACCTATCACACTCTGCCCGCTTCTTCACCTGGAATAATTCCTTAGATAAGGCTCTCCCTATTTATGGATTGTCTGCTGATAGCCCTTGTTTTTTTCTGAAGGTCACAAAATTGGAGATTGTTTTTAAACTGCTAATAGGACACTCGAGCACATCAGAAGGACCTTTTAGCCGTCATGGATCAACAAGCCAGCGGTGGGGAGGACCCCAATAAACCCACCAAAAAGAAATCACATGAGGATGAGAGCAAGAACAAGAAACTGGTACGTAAAAAGGTCTCACGTCATTTTGAGTGGTGGTATCATAACCGTTATTTGCACGTTTTTGTAAATTAGGCTAATATATGGATGTTTCTCACATGCTGAGTAGCTAAGACAGCTTTTGCATTCTGTGCTGCCTATCCAGTGAGAACCAGCTGTTTTCTTTATTAGTACCCTGCCGCACTCAGAAGTACCTGTTCTCTGTGAAACTTCTTGAAATTTGCAAGGTGATGTCAAATCTGCTTTAAAGTGTCTTTCTGTCAGCTTTGGCTAAACTCACTACATGTGGAATGCACAGGCACATGGTTTTGTGTTTATGCTAAGAGTACAGAGCTGTATACTTTGTCGAGCATATTTAAGCTAGGACTCTTGCCTATACTGTACACCGGATGCTTGCATAACAGTTTCACTTTCATGTTATTCACAGACTATTTTTTACTGGCCAAAAAGAGGTCCTTATTCATATCTTTGTAGGAAACCTGTAGGGAACATACAGATTATTTATCAATTGGGGAAAAGGTTAACCAGGATGGTGTTGTCAATAGTGTGCTACTAACCTGACTTTTTTTTTTTTCAAAATTCCTCAAGCTGTGCACAGCTTCAATAAGAATGTCTTGTAATCGCGTTGAGTATAGAAATCTTTTCCATTTATATTCCAAGAGCACTGCAGCAGGGTCAGCCATCTTTGTCCTTTTTGGCTTGTGTGTCTTGACTTTTGGAGACATTGAGGTAAACAGTTGAGAATTGTACCATTCCTGATACAGTGAGGAACGTAAGTATTTGAACACCCTTCGATTTTACAAGTTCTACCTCTTAGAAATCATGGAGGGTCTGAAATTCACATTGTAGGTGCATTCCCACTGTGAGAGACAGCATGTAAAAAATCAGGAAATCACGTTGTATGATTCGTAAAGAATGTATTTGTATTGAACTGCTGCACATAAGTATTGTACTCCTGGCAATCAGCTCTCAAAGAATTCTGTCTCTCAGAGACTGTTCCTCTGCCTTTAAGAAGTCCAGCTCTACTCACTCAGTGATCCTGATTAGTGGAACCGGTCTGAGCTCTTTAAAGACCCCTGTCCTCCCCACAGTCAGTCAGACTCCAGCTACTACCATGGGCTCGACCAGAGAGCTGTCCACAGACTCCAGAGACTAAACTGTGGACCTCCACATGCTGGAAAGGGCTACGGGGCAGTTCCCAAGCAGCTTGGTGAAAATAGATCAACTGTTGGAGCGACTGTCAGAAAATGGAAGAGGCGACTTTTTTAATGTAACGTGGGAGTTACTTTCCCTGTTCACTGGTTAGTTTTATAATAGTGACATACGATAGTGGCAACTCTACAGCAAACACAGACAAAAACCTAATTTTCTTTAATATAAAGCTTTTTTTCATAACAAAATGTCTTTACACATTTAAATAAATAAAATGTAATACATAAATAAATAAATAAACCCCCCCCAAAGATCGTTTTGAAATCGGCAATACGTGTGAGCGATCGGCCGATCAGGCCAAAAATCGTCCGTTTCCGATCACTGGCCGATCAATAGGTGCATCCCTACTTAAAACCTAATTTGGAGCGTGGAATGCCGGCATTTCTAGAGAGAGTGCATCCACAAAGACACAGAGTATGAAGCACATACGAGGCCAGACCCTTCGACCACGCCCACTCCGCCTGTGTTTCTGAAAAGGCAAGAAAGTTTTCCAGTGGTTATTTTCCAGTGGCTATGCCAGTCTCTGTTTTAATACACTCTTTTGTTAAGGGACTCTTTCAGCAGTTTTAAAGCACTTGTTCTGAATGCACTTTGTTCATTCACTTCGTTCAGAATATTAAAATGCAGTTGAAAACTTCAAGTGAGAGAAGATCATGAGAGAAGATATTTAATTGTATAATATTTCTGCTATCTTCTTTTTAGGCTATTCATGAGAAGGGCCAAGTAAAACATTTTTTTCAAATAAAATTTTATATTGTGGCATTGTTTGAATGCTAAATAAACATGTTCATAATTTTGTAACAGATTCTTTTAAAAATGTAATAACTTCTTTCAGTGTTTCGGTTTTTGGCCAAGTGTTTTGGTAAAAAAAAAAAAATCATTTTGGTGCATCTTTAGTTTTTATTCAAACTCAACACTTGTATTAGATCAAACCTTAAAACGTTTGGCTTATTGGCTTCAGAACTAAGCCCCTTTAATGAACCTTTCTGTGAAACATTTATGATGTACATGAAAAAAACAACATAAAATACAACCTCACAAACATAGGTTAGCCTATTTCTAGTTTTATCTTAATAAAAAAGAAAAAAGGTGTTTACTCCCTGCAGTAACCCATCTGAGAATAAAGAATGAATAACAGAAAAAGCAAAAAAAGGTACAGAATAGCAAAACATATATATTAGGGCTGCACGATATTAGGAAAACATGCGATATGCGATAATGTGTTGCTATGGCAATATCACATGTGATAAGTGAGTAAAAACTTAGCTTTATAGTGTTAATGTTTTTCTGCTTTGGATTTGCTGGTAACAGAGACTCCAGACTCGTCTATGCAGAAACAAATTAAAAGCAGTACTTCCATTCCAACATGTTTTTTTTTTTACTTAAACAGAGCATTTAATGCCTCTCATAAAACATTTGAACCATTGAACATTGTTGAAAAAATGTTTAAATAATTTTAAATCTAAAATAAATGTAAACAATTATAGTAAGTTCTTAGCAAGAAAAAAATAGTGATGTATTTGCCCTCTTCTCTGTGGCACTGGGTGAAGACTTTGGAAAAACACCATTTATTGCAGTTCAATCAGTCTTTCGCAGTATGTATATTGTGCATGTTGATATCGCGATAATGATAAATTTGCAATATATTTTGCAGCCCTTATATATATTATATATAGAGGAAACACTTGGCTGAAATTAATTATTATTACATTATTAAAAGAATCTGTTACGAAACTATGAACATATAAAATATAATTTGGCTCTACTCCACAGATTCTCAATCAGGACTCTGGCTGGGCCACTCCAAAACTTTAATGTTGTTATCTGCTAACCCTTTCTTCACCACTTTCGCTGTGTTTTGGGTCGTTGTCATGCTGAAATGTCCACTGGTGCCCAAGGCCAAGTTTCTCTGCAGACTGCCTGATGTGGTTGAGAATCCTCATGTATTGCTCTTTTTTCATGGTGCTGTTTGCTGTGATTAGGTTCCCTGGTCCATTGGCTGAAAAACACCCCCAAAGCATTAGGTTCCCACCACCATGTTTGACAGTGTTCTTTGGGTTGAAGGCTTCTCCTTTTTTACACCAAATGAAGGAAACATCATTGTGACCAGACAATTCCATTTCTGTTTTATCTGACCATAACACAGGAGACCAGAAGTCTTCTTTGTCCAGATGAGCATTTGCAAAGGCCAAGTGAGCTTTTGGGTGCCTTATCTGGAGAAATGGCGTCCTCCTAGGTCAGCATCCGTGGAACCCAGCAGTGTGCAGCATCCATTGGATTGTCTGCCTTGAGACATTGCCTCCAGCAGAGCCCAGGTTCACCAGGGTGGCCTTGGTGGTGATCACCTCTCTCACTATCCTCCTGGCCAGCACAGGTGTCACTTTTGGCTTCTGACCACGTCCTCTGAGATTTTCCACAGTGTGGAACATCTTGTATTTTTTAAGAAAACATTTAGAGATGGCCTTGTAGCCCTTTCCTGACTTGTGAGCAGCCACAATGTGCAGCCGCAGGTCCTCACTGAGCTCCTTTGTCTTAGCCATGACTGTCCACAAACCAACTGCAGAGAGCTGCTGTTTTTCACCTGTTGGGGTGCAGTTAACGGCGATATTTTTTTAATCGCACAATAAGAATCTCGCACAGTTAACGGCCCAGCACTTATATATACACATATATATACACATACATACATAAATATATATAGATATATTACGGCTGGGAAAGTTAACGCATTATTATCGCACTAACACATTATTTACAATTATTCGCGCGTTAAGGCAAGTTTTTTAAATCCTTTTATTTTGAAAGTCGGTGCTTTCACCGAAGTAACGTGCGCAGGGGCGGACTGGGATTGTCTGTACCAGGATGCGCATCTCGGCCGCATCTTGGGCTTTTTACTAATGGTGCAACTAGGAGTGTGACGAGATCTCGTGGCACGAGATCAGATTTGTCTCGCGAGATGCGTCTGGTCTCGCGAGAACGTGCTGATATCCGTTCGTTACTAAAAGCTGTGCCTGTGAAGAAAACGGGAAGAAATTCAGTTCTCATGAAAGGGCAAACAACCCTCTCTCTCTGTATCACTCTCGCGCGCGCTCTCTCTCGTTCGTGCCCTCTCTCGCCCTCTCTCGTTCACCCTCTCTCGTCTGGAGCGCGTCTCTCTCTCTGTCTCATTCATGACTTTTCCAGAGCACGCGTCTCTCTCTTTTGTTCTGGAGCGCACGGAAAGAAAAAAAAACAAAACAAAAA
>JBBPDC010059079.1:0-11089 GCA_037974485.1 Hemigrammopetersius urotaenia
CCAAAAATGCAACAATGCGATGAAAAAAAATGTACTTTTAATACTTAAGTATTTTTAAAAGCAAGTACTTCAGTACTCATCAGTGTTAAAGTAACCTCATTTTATGAGCATTTTTTGTTTCACACCAATAAAATAGTGATAGAAATTTTTATTTTTCTTAGTGAAACATTGTTTTACCTGTAGTCTTATTTAAGCCACCACTGGTCTTCACATATATAATGTAAGGTAATGCACACCTTTAACACATCTTAAATCTGTTCACATATGATGACCTAAAATATCACAATGATAAATATCATAACACTGCTTAGTGTTAACTTCATCGTTATAGTACTTGGCCTAGTATTATACTGCTTGAATTTTCAGAATTTTGTTCAGAACTTGATCAATACAGACATGCTCTTAGGTGCCAAAACACCTGCGCCTTCATCAATTTTCACTTTGACTGAACTACTTCATTTGTGCTATAAACCACAGTTTGCTTAACATCTACAAGTCAAGTGCAAGAACGTGGTTAGTCTCGACACAATGATCAGTGGAAGGTCTATCCCAGACTTCTGCAGGGACTCTGGTCCTCTGGTTCACTGGTCCTAAGACGACGATCTTAGGGTCATCTCTGGATAAATCCTTATTTGATGGTGTGGCAACAGGAACATGCCCCTGTGATCTTTGCTGCCAGATCCAGACGACGACGGCAACAATAAGGAGAGCTACTAAAGGAGCTGAAATACGGAGTCCAGCAGTTCGTTCCACTCTTGAGGACGATGCTGAAAGACAATCAACCTTTGGTATTGTAAATTGTCCTTAGTACAATAAAAGTCATTTTAACCAGCTGGTACTAAGACTGTTCCCTACCTTTGAGGATTACTGCTTCAGGGTAGCCCAAGTCTTTGTCTCCATGGTAGCAGCGATATAGTCCCTCGTCAGAAGACTGAAATGTAGACAGGGTAAGGGACAGATCTCCATCTCTATATTTGCTGGCTGAAACGAAGGCCCTCTCCTCAAAGCCTGAGCCGTAGGAAAGATACCCCTGGTCAAGTTTTAGAACCAGCTTCCCATCTTTTTCCCACCACATCAGGATCTGAGTCTCTGCGACTTGCTTATCAGTGAAGGTGTAGCAGGGAAGAGTCACGTTTTCTCTAACAGATGCACTGATGACTATGGGAGCTTAAGGAAAGAAAGGAGCAGAGAATAAGTTCCAAAATTACCTGTTCTAATCTCCAATCCCACCCACTAGGACTCCCCCAATCATGCGATCCCACCAACCCTGGGAGAGAGCAGATGAGCATGTTCTTCTTTCAAGAAACGTGAATCACGTTGGACAACTTAACGGGCTTTTAGGAGAAGACTAACTGAGTGATGGGAGTGAGGACCAGCCTACCCTCACAGAGAGCAAGGCCAACTGACCAGCCACAAATCCAGGGATCGAGCTCAGGACATCCGGATAAGGTTTAGACAGCTTGAGAACCCAAGATGAGGTTTTGTTCTGACAATGAGGTTTTGTTGGGACAATTGCAGTGTGTGAAATACCCAAAAGGAGTCAGGGGTCCCCCAAATGAAATGGGACTTTTGTCAACAAGAGAGTAGGCTGGGGAGAGAAGCTCTAACAGGGACTCATTTCATGTTGCTTGCAGTTTTTAGGGCCCCCCTCCAAAACTGTGCCACTGCGGATATCCCCCCATCCCCAACGATAAGTAGTAGTATTTGATAGTTGCATTAAAATCCCATGAACATGTTTTTGTGGTCTAACCTAATCTGGACTACACAAACTCTGTCACTGTGTGTCTTAAACAACAGAAACATTCGTCTGAAATTGGTCAGGTTCAGGGACTGGACTGGAAATGAGAGACTTTGAAAGCAAAATATGAAGAAAACGCAGTACTGTATATGGTGGGAAAACCTGACAACATACCATAGACTTCCAGATGTATCTCACATAAGACTGAGTTGCCGCAGTAGCACATGTACCACCCGGCGTCGGTGTACACGGCAGGGTCCAGCAGAAGCGAGGTGTTTTCCTGACTGAGCTTTGTTCTTTTCTTAAAAGTATCTCCTTCTTCACAAGTCTTCTTCTTGCATTTGGCAACCAGTAACTCTTTAGGCTGTTTCGACAGAGTCCAACGAACATCACCATTGCAAGAACTGGAACACGTGAGCAGGGCAGGATCACTGACCTTCACTGAGACAGGAGGACGAAATGATGAAGACACCAAGGAGAGAACTAGAGAGAGAATGAGAGAGAGAGAGGGAGAGAGAGAGAGAGAGAGATCCATGATGTACAATCCAATCCATGATAAACCTTCAGACCTCCTTGATAAACACGCATGTAAGAACATGCCAAATGTTGTTTAAGTGTTAAAAAATCTCTGACTACAACTCAGCTGAACACCTTTGGGATTAACTGGCATGTCGATTGTTTTGCCCAGATCAGTGCCTGACTTCATATAGTGCTCTTTTGAGAGAATGGGCACAAATTCCCACAGAAACGCTCTAAAATCTTGGAAAGCTGCCCTAGAAGAGCAGATGCTTTTATAGCCGCCACTCCATATTAATGCCCAAAGTCTTGCAATGGGCTGTCCAGCAGTCACTTTTCTGGAGTTCGCAGGATACTCACTTCCAGTCATCTCATATAACTTACTGTATGCACCCTGCAGGAGAGCTCGCATCACTTGTAGTCAGCTTTAAAAAGCTAAAAAACACACTTTTCTCTTCTACCTTCTTTTAAATACATACACTTCCCCTACACTTTAAATGTTCTTTTACTGCTTTACTATGTAATCTTTTATTTTTTGAATTATGTTATTCCTTACATATTCTTTCAAGTCTGCAGTGGTCAAACCAATTCTGAAGAAACCCATGCTGGACTCCTCAGATATCAACAACTACAGACCAGTATCTGGTTCCTTTCAAAAGTCCTGAAACGGGCTGCATCCAACCAACTTAACATATTTCTTTCTCAAAACAGGCTTCAGGGTCCTCACCAGTCCCAGTTTAAGGCTGCACACTCTACTGAAATGGCACTTCTAGCCGTCTCAGAGCTTCATGCAGCTAGATCAGCCAACCTGTCTTCTGCTTTGATTCTTCTTGACCTTTCTGCAGCCTTCGACACGGTTAACCATCAGATCCTCTTGGCTACTCTCTCCAGCCTTGGGATATCGGGCACAGCCTGGCAATGGTTTGAATCCTACCTTGATGACCGGAAGTACCAGGTAGCATGGCAAGGCTCCCAGTCTGCCCCACGAAGATTGTCCACTGGTGTACCTCAGGGCTCGGTCCTTGGACCACTTCTCTTTTCTCTATATACTGGTTCTCTTGGGGATGTAATAGCCTCACACGGATTTTCCTACCACTTTCATGCAGATGACACTCAACTAATCCTCTCTTTCCCCTCCAGTGATGATCAGGTCTCGACCCGCATCTCAGACTGCCTGGTTGACATCTCTTCTTGGATGGCGGCCCACCACCTCAAGCTGAATCCCAGCAAGACTGAGCTGCTTTTCATCAAATGGGTTCCATCACCAAGCCACAACCTCACCGTTTATTTCAAGGACCTCAAAGAAGGTAAGAAATCTTGGTGTCATGTTGGATGAAGAACTTTCGTTACTGTCACACGTTGACCACCTCTCCAGGACATGAAGATACCTTCTGTACAACATCAGAAGAATCCAACCCTTTCTCACCACAGAAGCCACACAGTTACTCGTCCAGTCTCTGATCATCTCTAAGCTGGCCTACTGCAACTCACTTCTGCTGATTCAGAATGCAGCTGCGAGGTTAGTCTTCAATCTTCCTAAATTCTCACACACTACACCTCTTCTACAGAACCTTCACTGGCTCCCTGTAGCCTCTACTACAGAACCTTCACTGGCTCCCTGTGGCCTCTACTACAGAACCTTCACTAGCTGCCTGTGGCCTCTACTGCAGAACCTTCACTGGCTCCCTGTGCTTTTAAGGCTAAGAATGAACTTGCACCTCCTTACTTGTCTGCACGGATCAATGCAACGTGTTACTTCTCGTCCTCTCAGGGCATCAAGCACCGCTCGTCTTGAATCTCCGTTGCTCAAAACAGGCATGCATCAAGACTCTTTTTTGGAACTCCCTCTTGCAATCAGATCTGGAGTTCTTTGCTCTCTAAGCGTTGTCCGCCTCTTTAAAAAGCATCTTGGTGACTAACCAGTGCTCCCGCACATCTCTTATACATCTTTTCCTCAATATTTAACAAATCCCTCAGCCACTCACTTAACTATTGTTCCTTATTTGTGCATTAGTCTCTGACTTTGTTTTTCTCTTTGACATGGTTTGTTATGGTGTGTAACTTGGTGAAAAGCTGTTGTTGATTTAAGTATAGCTTTACAGGTTTTAAGATCGCACTGATGTACGTCGCTCTGGATAAAAGTGTCTGGTAAATGCCATAAACATAAACATAAACGTTATCTATTCCTGTAAAACACATTAAATTACCTTTTGTGTATGATAATGTACTACATCAATACACTTGATTTAAACTGACTTACCCATCAGTAGAATCACACTTCCAAAGAGTGCAGATCCAGGATTGACAACACCCATGACACTTTCTGCTGTCCTCATCAACAGACTGTTGAAGAGACAAATAAGAGGCATCATGACACCGTGCCGCTATTCATGACACAGTGGTGCATCAGAAACAAATCTACTGTACTTCATTATGATTATATGATCTGGGACCAGAGGAAATGCACTTGTAACAGCTGGGTGTCATTACTGGCTTTTACCCAGAGGGTTTACCCAGGGGGTGTAGCTCATTTCCTGTTTTCCTCTATAAAAGAAGCAGGGGAGGCTAGGCTAAGCTACAAGCACCAAGAAAAAAAAACCTAAATGCCTGCATGAGAACCAGAGAGTTCCTCCTGCATGTAAGTAATTTTTGTATGTTTAACAACCTTAATGTGCATATCTGCAGTTAGTATGTACTCCACCTGATGTGTTGAACAGGTGGGTTTATTTTGTTTTGCTTTGGTTTCTCTTTTATGTTCTTTCATTGTCCTGAGAGTATTACCTTGTCTCTGGTCAGTGGAGCCCTTCCAGACAGGACCTGTGGGACTACCAAGCTTTCCAGTGGGAAAGGATCCTTGATAGACTCTACACCAGAAGTGTATTTATGGTGGTGGGGGGAACTTTGTGTATGTGATTGTGGGTGTATATGTTTGAGAATTTAGTATATTATATGCCTGTAATCCAGCGTTGGTGGTTTGTTCCCTACCTTCCTTTTCTATAACGGCCTTACTTTATTGAATAAGGGAGGGTTTGTTACACGCTCGCTGCCTTCCAGAGCACATGTCTTTTATTATTGATGTACTCTGGAAGGGGAAAAACAAACATAACAGAGGAAAAAACATGCCTGACAGGTAATAGAAACACAGTCCCTCAGCATTAAACAAATTCTATAGTAATTTATATAAACCACCTTACATATCATGCAATCATATACGTCAAACGATTGTACCACCGCACAGAGATACACATGTGACGACGATTCAGAAAACACATTTCTACACACCTGAAAATTTCGCATTTGGTCCTGAGCCAAATGGCAGCATACCTTGCCTGCCCTGTCCGGCCTTGCCCTTCTCCCCCCTACCGCACCCTGCCATGCCATTCCCTGCCCTTCTCTACCATGTCCTGCTCTACCCTGGCCTGCTCTTCCCTTCCCTGCACTGGCCTGTCCTCCTTTACCCTGTCCAGCTCTTCCCTGCCTAATTAAATCAAAGTTATCACCAAAAAAAAGTGTCTCGAGTGTCTGGTCCAAGCATGTGAGGTTGTCTGGCAAGTTCAGTTGTGTCTAATTGTACGGTTGTACTCAATGTGACTGCTGTCCTATACTGAGATTCACAGCCAGCTAAACTCTCTCTTGCATTACATACTCCAAGGAACAGGCAGTTGTTGCAATTGGACGGGATTTAATACAAAAAAGTGAAATATACAAAAATACAGAAAACGCTGATTACTGAACAGTGTAAAAAACTTGTCACCTCTATAATGATAAATCTAACATTTGCAGATATACGTGCAAATCATCTCAAGTAAGCAATGGTAAAAATAGTACACTAATAGATTGGAAAACCCAGAATATTGCCACTACCACATGTATTTCAGCAAAATCACTGAAACATTGCAAATATTACAATATTTAACAATATACATACCAATCAAGATATATAATATGATTACTTACTATTGCCACGCAAAGGGCTATACAGACACAAGAACCTTTCTGTGCCATAACCATACTCAATGAGAAGTTTCAGTCACATGACTTCATCTACGCCCTATTGGCTAAACGGAGACACCACATCGCAACACTTTCTGGCAGAATAATAAATGAGAGAACTGCACCCCCTACAGGCTAAAGGTTCTAACAATCAAATGGAACAGTTCCGATACACTAATCAAATATAGAGAGAACTTCAGCGATTCAGGCATTTACCTGCTGCACTGAGCTTCAGGGTGTCTTCTCTTCTGTCACTTTGTCTGCCACCGGCGAGCCTTTTCAACACCGCTAGGCGTGGCCTCGCCCCGTTCTCCTCTGACCTGTTGCTTAGGCAACCAGTTACTCAGGAAACCATGGTGTCTTTAGTAGTTTATTTCACGAATGGGGAAACTCCATATTGGTACATTTGGTAAACAGGTTCTTTAGGGTGTGGCACTGGGTAAGTTTCTGTGGGGTCTGCAGTGTTTTTCATGCTGATCTCAGATCTGTGTGTAGTTTTTCCTGCAGGTACAGTGTTTGTGATGAAGCATGTTCTATACTGCATGATAGATGGTATAATGCTCATATAATAATCATATGCTGAGTGTTTCTGACTTCACACTGAAAATATTGAAACAGTTCTTGATTGGTGCTGTGCTTTAATAAGATATTACTCAGCATTCAGAAAGTGGATGCGACTGAAAACAACTGAGAGCAGATCTGAGATCAGCATGAAAAACTGGTTTAGAAAAGTGTGTTGTGGTTATTGTTGACCTGCTATTTCTGATTTTTGTGCAATACTTGCACTTCCCTGAGAGACGTCATGCACCAAAACAGCTGAACTTATTTCGGCTCTAGCGTTCCTGGATCTTTCTGCAGTTGTTCATGCTGTCAGCCATCAGATCCTCCTGGGTTCACTCACCACAGAGCTCAGTTATGTGTGGGAGAAGTAGGCTGGACAAAGAAGAGATATAAAAGATTTAAAATTCTGAGATACTGTAAATGTTAACACCATATCTGATTGAGTAGAGAGGGAGTTTCCCATAATTATAATTCCCATAATAACTTCTGATTTACAATGTGATCTTTTATTTCTTGCATTATTTCATTATTTCTTGCAATCTATTCCTGTTAATCACATTGAATTACCTTTTGTGTATGACGTGCTACAGAAATACTCCTGACTTACTCATCAGGAGGATCGCACTTCCGAAGAGTGCAGATCCAGGACTGAACAGACTGTTGAAGAGACAAATCAGAGGCATCATGACACAGCAGCCCAAAGACTCTATCCGTGTAAACGAAGTTTATTGTATGTTCATTTATACAAATGACTATAAACGAACATACAATGAAATCATTACAAAAGCGGCCACTTATCAACCCTCACTGATTTGGGTGTGACAGAAAATCTCCTGTGTATGATTATCTGATCTGGGACCAGAGATAATGCACAGCTGGAGAGGTAAAAATAAACAGAACAGATGAAAAAAGAGAGAAAAAAAAAAGAAACGCGGTCCCTCAGTATTTACACAAACGCTATAGTAATTTATATAAACCACCTTATACATCATGTAATCATCTACGTCACATGATTGTACCACAGCATAGAGATACAGCTGTGACAAGGATTCAGAAAACGCATTTCAACACACTTGCAAATGATGGAGGAAACGGAACGTTCGGTCCTGAGATAAATAGTCGCATACCTAGACAGTGCAGTCACACCGTTTCACTGTCTGTTTATACGTTTACAAAAGAATTTCATAAATACTCAGTACGCTATTTTCTGGCATGTGAAGGGCATCCCTGCGCTGCCCAGCCCTTCTCGGCCCTGTCTTGGCCTGTCCTGCAGTTAGTGGCCGGTATGCCCGATGGTAAATTTACATTGGCTGCCTGTCAATTTTAGAATTCATTTTAAAATTCTTTTATTGGTGTTGAAAGCATTGAATGGGCTGGCTCCGGCCTATCTGACTGAGCTGCTGCAGCCATATGTCCCTGTTCGGACACTCCGACCCGAGAACCAGTTGCTGCTTTTGGTTCCCAGAACTCGGCTGAAATCGAGAGGGGATAGGGCGTTCTCGGTGGCGGGGCCAAAACTGTGGAATACACTTCCATTATCTGTTAGGCTCTCCTCATCAGTAGCGCTTTTTAAAACAAGGCTGAAGACCTATTTTTAATGATCTGGCTTTTAACTCCGTGGGTTAGCTGTTGTTATTATTTTATATGATTGTATATTGTCATTTTTGTTGGTTTTATTATTCTATTTGTGTACAGCACTTTGGTGACATGATTCATGCCTGTAAGGTGCTCTATAAATAAAGGCTGAGTTGAGTTGAGTTGAGTTGAGTAAATTTGGGCCGGCCATGTAAAACGGCCCTACGTTTTGTCCCAGTTCAGTCCTGCCTGCAGTGGCCTACTCTACCCTGCCCAATTAAATCTAAGTGATCAAAATATCAAGTGAGTGTCTGGTCTAAGCTTGTGACACTGTGTGGCAAGTTTAGGTGTATTTAATCAAATATAGAGAGAACTCCAGCATTCAAGCATTTACCTGCAGCACTGAGTTTCAGGGCGTCTGCTCTTCAGGTCTGTCACTTTGTCAGGCTTTTCAACACCGCTAGGCGTGGCCTCGCCCCGTTCTCTCCAGGATTCTCACAATAAATGAGTGGACACAAACAGACCAGATGCTCAGGAATCCATGGATTCTTCAGTAGTTCATTGCAATAATGGGGAAACCCCATCTGGGGTCAATTTGGAAAACAGGTTCTGCAGGGCGTGTCACTGCCATACATGGACACACGTCTTGTCTAGAGGTGTTACATTGTTTATACCCTTAGCAAATAGTAGTGTTCTTGAAGTTCATTTCAATAAGTATGCTTGAGTTTAAGTCTAACAAGTATATGGACCATGTACTCGTAGTGTGCTAGGAAGTATACCAATGAAATATTTCCTAAATTGGAACCATTTTAAGTTCATAAAAGTATAATTTAAGTATACTTTATAAGGATGCTTTATACACTTTCTTTATACTTATCAGTATAAGTTAAGTATACTTCACTATACTATTCTTAAGTATAGAAAAAGTAAACGTAACAAGTATACCGCATCAGTTTTTGTATAAAATAAGTATCCTCGTAGTTGAATAAACTACTTTTTGCTAAGGATAGCAGATCATTGTTGATTATTTCTCATTCTTGTGCAATACCTGCACTTCCCTGAGAAGCTTCATGTTCCCAAAACAGCTAAACTGTCTTCGGTTCCACTGCTCCTAGACCTTTCTGCAGCTTTTGACACTGTTAGCCTCCTGGGTTTACTCACCACTGAGCTCAGTTATGTCTAGGAGAAATAGAAGAGATGTAAAAAATCTTATTTTTAATTCTGAGACACTGTAAATGTACAGTCTTTTGCAAAATGTTGGCCCTCAATAAATAACGTATTTTGATCATTTTTTAATTGAGAAGATGTAAACAGAAATAATGCACAATATTTTCAGCAAACACTGATGCATTGTTACTTTTTATGTCATAAATTGAACAAATCTAAAAAATAAAAACATTATTGGGGCACTGTGCAAAAGTTTGGGCACCCTACATAATCAGTACTTAGTAACACCTACCTGGTAGATATCACAGCTTGCAAATGCTTTTTACAGCTAAAAGTCTTTCAAATCTAATACTTGGAATTTTCTCCCATTCTTTCTTGCAAAAGGCTTCTAGTTCTGTGATATTCTTTGGTCGTCTTGCATGTACAGCTCTTTTAAGATCTACCCACGTAATATACTGCAGTGTAACGTGATATACTGTAATGTAATTTGGTGCAGTTAACAGTCTTGGACACTGGATGGCACTTGCCAGAGGAGCAGCTGTGTTTTGAATGAGGTAAAGGAGGATTTTGCTCTCGTTTGTGAGATTAAAACTTGTTGTGATTAAAGTTGTTAATATTTGCTCAGAGCTCCGCTGTGCAGTAAGAGAGCTGTTTTGAGTCGCCATGGTCAGATAAAGTCAGCTCCGAGCCATGCTGTCTGTGTTTTCTGGCTAAAACTGACGGCTAGGCTAGGCTAGGCTAATGTAGTTAGACTCCTGTACTTCAGTGCTTTTGCTTCTTTCTCAGTATTGTTGTGAAGAAAAGTCCCAGTTAGTCTTAAACATTTGCTTCTTAACTGCTTCTTTTTTCTTTTGTTTCGTTCTAGTTTTAGTTTCTAATATTTTGGTTCAGCTCTGCTTTATTGTCCTTTCTGATTTCCTCCTTCTTGCTGCTTTAACGTTTTATTTTTACACCAAAAAGAGAGAAGAACAGGTATAAAACGGGTATTACAATCGTTCACTGCTGTTCTCAGTATTTCAGCTGAGACTTTAATGGGTTTGTGACCACGTACAATGATAATTTCATTAAAATAACACTAAACTCGCCACTTCTGTAGGCGAATTAAACTGGTGGCATTGTTTGTACATTTATATATAAACCCACAGTAAAGGAAAATTCTGAATAAGATATTCTCTGTCCAACCTGTCTCTCCTAAGCAGAACTGAACTCAGTTTAACATCAATCTGAGATTCTGAGCATTTTTTCCCGCTTCTTAAATTCAGCTCCTGAGAAAGAGCTTCTCTAATCTCAGCCCGATCCCAGTTTAAGATCTTCCGATCAAATCTCTTTTCTCTCACTGCTCTGATCTTCATTCAGCTCAGATCTTTAGATCCACCAGAAAACTTGGTTTCTTACAAATGAATCTGAAATGTATCTCAGTGATCAAATTCAATTTTTCATCCATAAGGTTGAGAACATTTATGGCATTTATCAGACGCTTTTATCCAAAGCGCCTTCCATTCCCTACCTACAGGGGGCAGTCTCTCCCTGGAGCAACTT
>JBBPDC010059090.1:0-11089 GCA_037974485.1 Hemigrammopetersius urotaenia
GAGAGAGAGAAAGAGAGAGAGAGAGAGAGAGAGAGAGAGAGAGAGAGAGAGAAAGAGAGAGAGGGAAAGAGAGAGAGGGAAAGACAGGGGTGGTCAAGTGGGCCCAGCTTTAGACAAAGAACTAATAAGCACTGATATTATGTTTGTCATGTTTTGTTGTCATTCTTAAGGGCTGGGTGGTAAATGCAGATAAAATTAGTTCTGCCACCTGACACACATGCAAAAGCCTTGTAAAATAAAAACTACAACACTGTGCAATAAAAGAGTTTTAACAGTCTAATAGGTACATATTAACTTCCAACGGCAGATACATCTGTGATAATTAACAATATGTGATAGAAGACCTGTAGCAAGCTTGGAAATATCAACGGATGATTACCAGCAGTATGTATCACCTGCCTTCCTATTAGAAGGTTTTGAGTTCAGAACCCAGCTGAGTCACTGCCAGCAGTAAGTAGTGAGTCATACCACTGCCCTTCATGCAGACCCAAAAGGGCAAGCACATAAGAGCCCCTCTAAACCCATAAGAGCCTCTCTAAAGCTGTTTCAACATCAGACAAATTTAGAACATTTGTTGATCTAGTGTGTCTTTATCATTATTTTTTGGTTATTTTTTTATTATTTGTCCCAAGTAAAGCAAGTCATTTAAACAAATGTACAGAGGTGGACAGTAATGAAGTACATTCACTTGAGTATTGTATTTAAGTACAGTTTTCTGTACTTAAATTGGGTAATCTTTTTTTTTTTTGGAAACTTATAACTTTCACTTCACTACATTTCTGTCATGGTTCTCTCTACTCGTTGCCTTCAGTTCTGAAAGTAGGTGTTATAGTCTCACTTTTCTAAAACAGGATTGTTTTTTTTTAGCAGATGACAGCCTATCAGAAATCACCAGTAGTGTTCCGTCACGTCTGCACACTGTAACACTGCCAGACGGGCAGCAGGAAGCTTTGAGAACCAGCTTCTGCTTAAGATAAATAAGCGCTTGACTAATTTGACCACACTGAGGTTTGCCTGTACTGTTATCACTACATGTGAGATGACAAATACTGAGAAATGTTTGTTTTGAAGTCAAAGTCAGCTGCTTCGCAGATTTGTCTGCTTAAAGTGGTATTGCTGTTTGACAGCCACCCTTATGGAGCTGTGATGTAAAACAGGGGGACTGTCCCCGTAACTAATGACTTAAGTCTCTCTGGATAAGAGCATCAGGCAAATCATATTAAATATCTGATATCAGCTCAAGTAACTGCAATCAGGAGACAATGCACAGCTCTATGTTATTCAGTTGCTTTGGTCATGGATGGACTTTTTGGGGATTACAGAAAAGATATAACAATTTTGTAATAATTAGGGCAGTACTTTAAAAATGAAAGGTGCGCAATACACTGGTTTTGTATTTATTATTTAATTTTGCATATAATGTGATTAATCGCAGAAAACTGCGTGATTAATCGTGATTAATATTATAATTGTTTTCCTGCATTAATAAGTATATGTATATATATATATAAGATTATTTTTTGAAAAAATGTTGACAGTATTGACTATCATAAATAAACAGAAATCTGCACAAAGCAAACATATTTGTCTACTCCTACATTGATAAGAGTATTAAAAACAGTGTGTTTAGGGCAGACTTAAAGGTGCAATTAATCGTGAGTTAACTATGGCAAACATGAGATTAATCATGACTAAATATTTTAATCTACTGTAGCCCTATTAATAATGTAGTAATGTCATATTTCTAAAAGGCCTCGGTGATATCCAGTTGCCTTGAACATGGGCTTGAATTTTTATGGTTTGCAGAAATGACCACTGCCTAAGTATTAAGCACAGACACTGAATAACCTGCTTTATCTGTTACATAACTGGAAATCCCAATGGAGCCAATAAGTAAACTAGGGCAACATTTTGTTGACAGACTCGAGAAAAATCAATTATGGGAAAAAAAACCCAAACATTGTTGACTTTAAACAAAAGAAGCCATAATGATCATGTGGCTTCTGATGTTTTGTTGCACCATAAAAGAATACACAGTAGTGTTGCTTTGATGGGGCAAGGTGAAAGGAAACTACAGAATACACAAAGGTTTGCTCAGCCAATGAATCAAACAACAGTCGATACATATCAGTTGCTGACCTCAGAAACCTGGGAAAGATATTTTTAGCCTCCGCAAACCAATACACATCCAGTGATCCTCTTCAAGATCATAAAGAGTCGTTCCATATGGTAAAGGATCAGAGAGACGGGTCAGAATGCCCACCCTCATCCTTTCTGCAAAACAGAGGCCACTTTAATCAGGCTGAAGTGCTTTCCCACATCCCCCTCTCCTCCCTTCCACCACTCCATCTCACCGCTAATTTACTGCCATGGAGATGCTGTGGAGCTCAGAGCAGGAACTTGACATTCAACAAGCACACTCGGAGCAGATTATGCACTCAATAAAACACACACACACACACACACACACACACACACACACACACACACACACACACACACAACAACACAAAGAAGCTACACATACACAAACAAGCTCTCTCTATCTCGACCCATCGCTCCAGCTGTAGGAGGGCTGCCACTCCACGATTCTCCACAGCAGGGTGGAGAATGGCAGGGCGGCGATAGCGCCGAGAGCAGTACTACAGGCACAAATGCTGGTCTACCACTGGCCACTGTGATTGGTAAAATGTGGGGTTGGAGTCTGCCATCTGTCTCTAGTGATCTACAGTGCTCTCTACAGCCTCTTTACCAGAAATGAAAAAGGTGAGAAACGCTATACTGGTATTCATCACATAATGGGCAGCTAACCTGCTGCTCATGTTCTGACTCACTGGTCCTGTAAAGGAGAGTGGCCACATTTATAGATCAAAAAAGATTACTGATAGAAATGTCACTGCCCCAAAGCACTATAAAGCCTTTTTCATTTTTCCATGTTTATTAATATCATACTTCTTTTCACTGCTCACAGTGCAAGTAGTTATGATTCAGAAAAACGAAATTAGAGAAGCTATTTTAAAGGAGCATTCCACTGATTAAAAAACAGACTCTTGTTTAACTCTTCATTAGCTTATCCTGTAAGACAATCTATTCTAAAACAGCATCTCTGACACTCAGGCAGTGTACTCCTATCCATTCTATAAAATACATCACCGTGATGGAGGCATTACATACCTTATGGTTCTCATCATAACCGCTGAGAACAATTCTCTAAAAGAAAAAGTTTCAAACCACTCTGAGTGATTTTGCTTTAACTATTCAGTTATTTATGCAGACTTTGAATTTAAAAAGAAGACACTGAATGAATTGCTGTTGCAAAGCCATGTGAAAGTGTCTCAAAAGAAAAGTGAGTACCATATCAGTATTGGATCAGAGACAAAAAAAAATGTACAAACCTCCACTATTGGTATAATAATGCTGCATTATTGGTTTCAATTTAATATTTGAATGAATTCCAATTGCTCTTTTTTCCCCAATCCATGAATAAAACTGGATACAGCCTCAAGAAGAGTATTCATTTCAAATATGAGCATTTTATGTTAAAATACAATTATTGATATGAAGCATTTGTCATGATAATGTTTAGTCAATAGGAAAATTCCATTAGCATTCCATCTCTGCCCACAACACATTCTCATTTTGCTCTGTGTCCTGGAGAAAGGAGACGTCCTGCAGGGAGCTAGTGAGTCACACTTTTGGCTTTTTTCTTTTCCTTTAGCGGCCGCTTTCAGAGCCTTTGATCATACACACTTTTTCCCCCCCTAAATGAAACGCTTTTGAAGGTGTGTTGATTTTGTTGGTCTACAACCAAACAAGCCCATGCTCTCCTCCCAGCCACCAAATCATTAATGAACATCGTCCAATTTACATGCGGAGGAAGTTTCTCTTCTAGTTTCCACTTGAGCCCAGGGGCAGAAAAACCCATCTATTTACCTCCCCCAATATTGTCCTTCCAACATGCTGAGCAAGTGGAACAAACAGCAACCTCGCAAAGCATTTGTACAGAACACAGAGGTGTGTGTGCATGAGTCTGAAGTGTGTGTGTCAGTGCGAGTTTGTTCTCGGGCTATCTGAAGAGTATTCAGAGAGAGCTGTGCAGTAATATCGGGATAGAGAGAGAAGCCCTATTGTGGATATTGCGCAGCTCCGCATGTGGTACAGGGGCAAAGGGGTTTATGATATAATAGTGAAGTGTGAAAACTGATAAGTCAGGATTTAGAATGTAGTGATTGTATTACATATTACTGAATATACGAAATAAAATGAATAAACAATAATTACAAAGAACATCTCACATGAAACAGTGACTTTATGAGCAGTGTCTCAGTATGGAAGTCCAGTATAGTAACCATCAGAAACCTGGTTTTACTCAGTCAGTACTTTATCAAATGAAGTTAGGAGCTGCTAGAGAAATGATATAAATCTAAGCAATAGCTGGAAGCATAGAGGAGGAAGCATAGATCTAGAACCAAACCTGTTTTCTCCTCACCAGCTCACAATATATCAACTGCTTTTTCCCCCAACAAAACAAATCTTGATACTTTTATTGTACTCTATCTGCACATACAGTAATTTTATCTGCACATACAGTAATTCACACATACACAATGTTACGGACCTGGTACAAGTCGTCTTTAACAGCAACAGAGAAAGGGAATTAAAGAACTGTGGGAAAAAAGCAAAGAAAGCAAATCTGTGCTCCATCTTCTGTGAAAATGACCAACTGCAGGTTTCCTTTGGAACTTGGTGGTAAACTGAGTCTTGGGAGTGATCTCTGTGTCAAAGAGCACCTAGAAATAATAAAAAGGCCCAGTCATGGAGCTCTGCGCTGGGGATCAGTCAGAAGTGTCATCCAGGCCTGACAAGACATCCAACAGACACCCAGCTCGGGTACAGGAACTCTCTCTGAGCTCATTCAGCTGAAACAGCCAAGAACAGACAGCCAAGAACCGACAAACACACACCCATATAAACATCAATCTTCATGCATACTGACACACCACAGAAGGTTTCAGTGTGTGAGAGGGAGAAAAAACAAAACAAAAACAGCTCACGGTTTATTTTCAACACAAACACTACCATCATAAACAGATCAAGATGGTGTTGTACTAAAGATTTGGTGTTGGTGGGTGGTTTAATAATATACATTATACACACATTGGACAAGTTACGTTTCAGTTTCAGTGTTAGATCAAATACAAGATGAACAGAGTGTTCCTATTTCCACATTTGTTTTTATAGAAAACAAACCTATGTATAAACAAAGCATTCGAAATCTAACAGAGTCTATGGGGACATTCAGAATCCAACAATTAACAGCAACTGATCTGTTTTGACAAATCAATGATGCAAGTAGTTATTGCATATTGTTTGTGCAGTGCTCTCCAAAAACATTCTTCCATTCTTTTACTATTGCAAAATAATATCAAACCATCATTCATCAAGAGGACAGACTGTTTTCTTTTATCTTGTTTTTGCACAATGAATTTACCTGATTCAAATACGTGCTAGAATACACATTTTGAGGGTAAAACTAAATAAACAAGACTAAATTATGTTGTATTTTATTCATACAAACAAACTAAAGTGAGTAGAGCCTAAGGAAGATGGAACAGATGGCTGAGCTCAGATGACCAGTGAATTGAGCATTAAAACAATGCAAAAGCTGGCGAGTTGCTTAATAACTGTAGATTTACACAAATGCACATGGCTTTGTGGTTAGACATAATTCAGTTAAATAATGAAACTGATTATAGATTAGAAACGCACATAAGACAAAACGTGGTTTTAATAACAGCATAAAGCACATTGTGGTGCACTGGCCGTTGAAGTGACTCTTACCTACAACACATTTCTATGTGTTACTGGAGGACAGAAGAGAACTATGCCATTGGTTGCTTGGATACAATGTTTTTAAAGAGCACTCGGTCTCTGATTGGCCACTTGCCAATGAAAATGGTAATGAGCTCTTCGTGTCAGATCCCATTCTCAGTCTTCATACAAATCAGCTCCAACAAGAGCTTTCAGCTTAACCAAAAAAAGTGTGTGGGCAATTGTGCAGGCATACACACACACACGCACACACACACACACGCACGCACACACGCACGCACACTTGCACACACACACGCGCGCACACACGCGCGCACACACACACACACATATATTGGTATTACTGTATCTCAGGAATATTACATCTAAACCTGACCCTAACTTTAACTTCAGTAGCCAAAAGTCAGTTCCTTTAGATTCATAATTTCTGAATGAATTAAATTATGCACCAGGGTTCAGAGATAAATAACTGAATATGAAACAATACACCCTTTTACATCATATTAAATAATAAGTGAAAAAGTGAAACTGTAGTAAGTAGATTAGCTGAAATAGAAACGAACAGCGTGTGTGAGTGAATCTCGTGCTACTCAGAGCTGAATGACCAGCAGGGAGCAGCACTTCTCTACAGGTAGCACCAAATATCACTCAGCAAAAAATACCTCACACAAAGAAAGAGAGAGCGGGAGGGAGCAAGTGAGGGGGGGGGGTGAGTGAGAGAAAGGGAGTGAGAGAGAGAGATAGAGAGAGGGAGAGAAAGAGGGAATGAGAGAGTGAGTGATAAAAAGTGAGAGTGAGTAAGAGAGTGAATGGGTGAGTGAGAGAGAGAGAGACACAAAGAGAGAGACAGAGAGAGAGAATGACAAACAGAGAGGGACAGAGACAGACAGACAGAGAGACAGAGAGAGACAGAGAGAGATCCCCCTATATCATGGGCTGTTTTCCAGAGCACCAGCAGGGTGAATATTTTTAACAGCGCCAGAACAGGGGGTTTGCCATCTGCCTGAAAGACCTCCAGAACTAGCTGCAACACCCATACACACACACACACCCCCGCACACACACCCCAGCACTTGAGGACAGAATTCATGCAAAATGAAGAAAAATAAACCATTTTTTCTCTCTGCCTGCCAAATGCCACGCAGCACTGTGAGAGCTTCTCTGCCTTTTAAACAATGAGATGAGTCCTAAACACACACTCACACTACTGTATGGCCTCTTGGCCCACTCTGTGAAAGCTGGAGGCATTTCAGGACCCCGAACAGTGTCTCAGTGCACTGAGCTTTAAATCTCTTCATGCTCCATCTCGCCTCTATTTGTCCATTCCATAATATCTTACTCGCTCCACTGAGTGCCCCTATCTTACATTCACACTTTCTCTTCATCACTCTCTCACACACACAAACATGCACACACTCACCAAGTCAACACACACGAAATTATGTTATAATATATACACTATATGTTCACATGTATTCAGACACATCTTCTAATTAGTGAGATGAGCTATTTTTAAGGTGCACCCATTGCTGATATGGGTGTTTAATTAGACACACTTCATTTGAATAATCTGCGTAGAAAAGCACTGGCAAAAGCATGGAATGCTCTGAAGCAGCTGCACATGAGTCTGTGATCCAAACCTAATCATTAAATATCAGTACCTGACCTCAACAATGCTCCTGTGGGTGAGTGCAATCAGATCATCACAGAAATCCCAGGAGAGTAGAGGCTGTTACTGAAACAAAGAGGGACTTCATGAATAACTTTGATTTCAGAAGAAACAATGGATAAGATTTAAATCCACGACCAGAACATAGTGTACAATACAGCAGAAAGTATTTTGTTTAATGTTAAAATTCTACTGAAAAACATACAAGCGTTGCTATATTGAGAATAAAAAGAAACTTTTAAACTTGACATAAAGACAAGTGTTATAGACAGAGTTGGGAGCAAATTCAGCTACTGTTTGCTTTACTCAAGCTACAAATAACAAACTTCTATTTTCCATACATGCAAAATGAAGAGCACTAACAGCTGTTCACGTGAGTCTTACAGTTAGCACAGAGGTATTGCGCTGTCTGAGAGCAAAACTAATCGCCTAAGTAGAAGGGAGAGAATGGGGAAAGGGTTGAGGGTCGTCCTGGAGCCGTTAGGCTGTTTTGACTACAGTGACCTCAGAGGGGTTCTGTCACCATGGAGATGAAGCAATTGGGCACTGTGGTGGCGAAACACACACACACACACACACACACACACACACACACACACACACACACTATAAAAGCACCTGCTAAAGAGCAGCGAATGCTGAGGGAGAGGGTGAAACTTTTTTCCTCCCAGCTGTCAGTACAAGCTCGACCAAAGGCTCAATGACAAAGCCTGGAAGCACACAACAGTGCTTCACACATGCTCACACATTTTATGAGAGTGTGAACCTCATTTGTACCCTACAGTGTAGTCCCACTTTGATCCTGCACCTCTGAGCTGCTCCCGTCATCCACTGTTAGGTTCCATCACAGAAATCACGTCTCGCTCTCACAACAAAATGTTTTTTTGTTGTTGTTCAATCAAGCACAATGCAGTGTTACCTTCGCTAGACCACAGACTCCATCTCAGTCTTGAATAATGTATTTCAGCTTAGACCTTGCTGTTGAACATATTTCTACTTTGTCTACTCTTCTTCTATATCCCTGTCTTAATCACAAGAGGCCTAAAATGTCTGCTAAAAAATAGATGACAAAGAGTAAAATGTAAAGATGAAAGGAGTTAATGCATTTGATGTATAAGGACTAATGACAGGCTTTTGCACTCACACTCACACACACACACACACACCCCTAAATAGATCATTATCCACAATGTCATACAAAGAGAGTGCTGCGTTAAGTTTGAGAGCTAATTACAGGCAGCTTAAAAGCCAGTGCTTCTGGTTAGGCTGGAGCAATAATGACAGAGGGGGAGGAGACATGTGTTAATGAAGAAGTTTTAGTCTCTCCAGCTCCACACAGACTCCTCTGTCAGCCTTTAAAGAGGGTTTTAAGAACAGCTTTGCAGTTCCTCTTACACCAAAGTGAAAAAAAGAATACCAGTATGAGCCTGTGCTCCTGTATAGAGAGGTGTGATCTTCCAGCTCAATTGCTTCTGCTTAGAAGGTACTACTGTGTGTGTGTGTGTGTGCGTGTGTGCGTGTGTGTGTGTGTGTGTGTGTGTGTATGTTAGTCAAGTCAGGTGGTCTTTATTGTCATTCCTTTGTTTACACTGGGATTAAATTTCTTTCTTTAGGCTCATGGTGCGGTACAATGCAAAACGATGCAGAATATCTACTAAATATAACTAGACAGCACTACTAGACCACACAATATATAACAGAACATCAAATCAAATATACAGCTTAAACAACTGACAACTGTGAACTGAAACTGTGCAACTGTAAAATATAGCATTTTACAGTTGCACAGTTGTAAGCGATGGAGAGCAACTCTCCTGCAGAGAATGTGCTCAGTTGATAGTTGTCTTCTGAGAGGTGGTTTAATTAAATGCATTATTTTGCACAAACACACACACACACACAGATGTTTAGTAACCAAGTGCAGTCCCAATATTTGCCAATACCTGTTGTAGATAATACAAGAGTGCCCTTAATGTATAGTGAAGAAAATAAAATCAATCTGATTGGCATAAAATATGCTAGCCTGCCAATTACTTTATAACACACGCCAAGCTGGGCTCCTTCTGGGCCACAGCCCTGTATGGATTACCCTTCCCCTCATCTAACACTCTGAATTCAATTCACAAAGACCTTGTCAATTGGCTGTTGAGTTAAATCAGGAGTGCTTAACGAGGCAGAATGCTAAAGTCTGCAATGTAAAACAGCTGTGATTGATATTTGAGACATTACTAGTTAAGGGTGTAACGGTACACAGATGTCATGGTTTGGTACGGTTCACGATACAGCAAAGTTCTAAAGAGTGAGGCTTGGTTTGTTTTCATTTATTTTAAATGAACAGCAGTGTATTGACCAGTAAACACACACTCTTGCTTATATTTTCATGTATGTGTAAGTGTTTCGTCAGTAGGTGGCACTATTGCACCACACTCCGACCAAGGTTTATGATTTACTTGCGCTTTTTGGTCCCTCTGTGATTCCGTATGACTTCAATCACGTCTTCTCCGTAGTACCGTGTACACACACACACACACACATAATGAAAAAAAAGTGAAGGCATAATGTCACTCCACATAATTCTTCCACAGCCTGCAGAACAACAGCAGTCAGATCAGAGTGTTTGTTTCACTTATGAGAGACTCATGTAGTACTGATCCATTATCTGAAGAGACAGAGTTGCCAAGATTCAGCACTGAACGGCTTTTGTAAGACTCAAAACTGAGAGACAGAGAGAGAGATAGAGAGAGAGAAAGAGAGCGGGGGAGAGAGACAGACATCAATGAGCAATGAAACAAAAGTGAATTGCTTGCATCATTTTTTTTCTGAAATACTTCAGGGCTTACACAACACCTTGCCTAAATAACAGCACCAGAGCAGTCAGGTGAGAATCACACATGAACTCCATTTAGTCCACTTTCCCACTAATACTGTGCTTCATGTCTAAAGAGAACTCAACACTAACCCTCCCACTTTCAAGGTGATCTATAGGGTGTCAGTGTGTGATCCATTCAACACACAACAGAACAGTGGGACATTTTTGAGTAACCAGGAAAATCACATAAATTCAGTCACAGTTCTCAATGTGGAGCAGGTGAGATGCTGAAATACGGGCATAAACTTTGCTTGTAATTGTTGGAATACTGGAGTAAAATGGATCAGAGCAGTTGAAGAGAGACTGGCATATCCTTTATCTGACAGCATTGATTCAACGATGAAAGCAGCAAAAAGTACTGGATAAGAGGTAAGTTTTACTAAAAAACAGATGCAAACTTTTTTTTTCCCCAGTGAACTTTTTTTTGTATTGGTTACTAGATGTCTGATCTGTAGAGGTCATAGGAGGACAGACATGTTTTGAGATTACACCAGTCCTCTAAGATCTCACACTGTTCATACCGCTGGTCAAATTCCAGCTGCCTTACTATCATCACTGACTGGTGATCAATGCCTTGAAGTTACATATAGCAAGGGCATTCCTGCCACTGTAACACGATATACACAGCTCTCTGCCAAACATGCGCGCACACACACATGCGCACACACACACACACACACACACACACACACACACACACACACACACACACACACACA